>JAQGBJ010001349.1:0-24013 GCA_034698345.1 Sphaeridia pumilis | reverse complement strand
AGGCCGTAAGAAGGCTGTTATTGCTTGTTTCCGTCAAGTCTCAATTCATGCCACTGCAAGGTTTGATTATGTTTCTCCTTCATGTTTTCATTTGCCCTTAACCAGTTTGATTCTAATCGATATTAATAGAGTTGAGTGGCTTTCTGAATCTCGTACTAACTTTTAATACAGACCACAGCGCCGACCAGAAGAGGCAATGGCTGGCGAAAAGTTCTGTCAGTTACTCGTAGAAGAGCTGCGCTTGCGTGTTTGGTTGCTGTGCCTTACTACACCTTGCAGAGGTGACATAACCTGATGTTTGCTTTTGGCACTATAAGCGACTATGGTTTTAAGCGGTTTTTGTCTCTTTACAGGCATCGAGCTATCAACCTTTTCCTTCGAACTTATCGCGAAATGTGGCTAGCGGATGAAAACAACGGTCAGGAGATTATGATCGAGGATTTGACGGTAAGTCACATTTATGGTTCTGGAAATCATATCAGAAATCGAGGACTAATTTTGTATTTTTTGTACTTGTACACAGCAATCCTTTGAAGAAGCAGAACTGAAAAAGAAAGAAGAGCAGGAGGAAGAAGGCAAACCTGATCCTTTGACCCAGCTCGTGACAACGTTCTGTAGAGGCGCCATGACTGAGCGGAGCGGCGCGCTTCAGGAAGACCCGCTGTACATGTCCTTCGCCGAAGTCATGGGCAAGTCCTGTGGTGAAGAGGAGGAAGAAGGCGGAGACGAAGAGGCTGAGGAAGGTGGCGAAGAGGGCGGAGCTTCAATTCATGTATGTAAAACAATCTATTGACAAAATGTTTCTTAACTTGATCTAACATTTGACCAAATGTCAACTAACGCATGCAGCAAACTTGGGAAAAGCTAAAGGTAACCCGTGGATTTCCAGGCTTGAATGAATTTCACTAATTAGTTTGTTTTGGATACAGGAACAAGAAATAGAGAAACAGAAGTTACTGTTCCACCAAGCGAGATTGGCCACCAGAGGAGTTGCTGAAATGGTGTTGCTGCACATTTCGGCTTGTAAAGGTGTTCCATCCGAAATGGTATGATCGCTTGAGAAGATGGCGGTTTGATTTTTGAGAATACTCTGATTAAATGCTGTTTTTTGTATTTCCTAGGTCATGAAAACGTTGGAACTCGGTATCGCGACACTTCGTGGCGGTAACGTCGAAGTTCAGATGGTACTTTGACAATTCGATCTCTATGTGAGGAAAATTCAGAGCCGACTGCTAATAACGATGGTTTTTGGGAACACAGGGAATGCTAAACCACCTGAAAGAGAAAAAAGACGTGAGCTTCTTCACTTCCATGGCCGGTCTCATGAACTCGTGTAGTGTCTTAGATTTGGACGCTTTCGAGCGTAACACCAAAGCCGAAGGTCTCGGAGTAGGCTCCGAAGGCGCTGCTGGAGAAAAGAATATGCACGATGCCGAATTCACCTGCGCGCTCTTCAGGTTCATCCAATTGACATGCGAAGGTCACAACTTGGAGTGGCAAAACTACCTGAGGACACAGGCCGGAAATACCACCACCGTCAACGTTGTCATTTGCACCGTCGATTACTTGCTCAGGCTTCAGGAATCCATCATGGACTTTTATTGGCACTACTCAAGCAAGGAGCTGATCGACCCTGCGGGCAAGGCCAACTTCTTCAAAGCCATTGGAGTAGCTAGTCAAGTGTTCAATACTCTGACTGAAGTCATTCAAGGACCTTGTACTCAAAATCAGCAAGCGTTGGCGCATTCCAGGTTGTGGGACGCTGTTGGTGGTTTCTTGTTCTTGTTCGCTCATATGCAAGCCAAGTTGTCAAAGAATTCCAGTCAGATTGATTTGCTCAAGGAGTTGCTGAGTCTGCAGAAAGACATGGTTATTATGATGCTATCTATGCTTGAAGGTAAGTTCAACAGCAATGACTGTTGGCCTGGATGACGTATCTGCAGTCACACAGTCGAGATTTCAAGAATACTTTAAAATGGCACTGAAATGTGACAACATTAATTTTCATTCTAGGAAACGTTGTCAACGGTACTATCGGAAAGCAGATGGTGGATACTTTGGTCGAGTCTGCTTCGAATGTTGAGGTATGAAATACATGATTGGTTTTTGGCTGATTTCAAAACATTGAAGCTAATTGTTGTGACCCTTACGGGGATCAGAAAATTCTAAAGTTTTTCAAGCTATTTCTCAAGCTAAAGCAGCTGACAACAAGGATGAAGGTATATGGCAGTATAGCTATAGTATTACTTCTGGTTCATAAAGATGGCGCTGCTTATCACTTTTTAAATCCTGTGTTGTCCAAGGCGAAACAATATTATTTTGAAGTTGTTTTTAATTTTTTAGTTCTGTTCAAGTTTTACTTATTTTGTTGTTTGATTTCGCTTTGTCACAGATTATTCTTCGATACTTCGACATGTTCTTGAAGCTGGCGGATCTCACCTCATCGGCCAGTTTCCAGGTGAACTACGAGTTCCTTTGGATTGTGTTCCACTAACGGCTGATTTCAAATTGAATTGCAACTTTGCATGGTTTTAATCCTAACTGTATGATTTAGATTTTTTGCAAGTTTTCTTCATCTGTGCTTTGCAAGCTTAATATTGTTACTTACTGCGAAAATTCTTAGGAACTCAATCTTAAAATTGTGTTGAATTGCAGGAGCTTGACGTAAACAAAGACGGCTGGATAACACCAAAGGAGTTCAGAGAAAAGATGGAGCAGTTCAAGAGCTACACTCAGTAAGTTGAAGTACAAGTATTTCTTTAAAAAATATAACTGGAGACAATATCAACTCAAAACCTTTTTGATGTTTCTCAGGGAAGAAATAAACTTCTTGCTCATGTGCTGCGACACCAACCACGATGGCAAAATCGACTATATTGAGTTTACTGAAAGATTCCACGAACCCGCCAAGGAAATTGGATTCAACTTGGCTGTTTTGCTCACTAATTTGTCCGAGCATATGCCGAACGAGCCTAGGTAAAGTTTATGACAATTTGATAGAATTTTCTACTGCAATTTAATCTAGAATTTTCGATTAATGAATCCATGAATCTTTTACAGACTTGCGAGATTCTTGGAAACTGCCGGTTCTGTTCTCAACTACTTCGAAGCTTTCTTGGGCAGAATCGAAATCATGGGCAGTGCTCATAGAATCGAAAGGGTCTATTTCGAAATCAACGAAGAGAACATTGAGCAGTGGGAGAAACCTCAGATTAAGGTTTGGATTGACATTGAGATTTCAGTTGTTTGCAGTTTGTAGGAACTATTCGACAAACCTTATTGCTCTCACAGGAATCAAAACGTGCCTTCTTCTACTCCATCGTCACTGAAGGAGGAGACAAGGAAAAGCTTGAGGCCTTTGTTAACTTTTGCGAAGACGCCATCTTTGAAATGCAACACGCGAGCGCTTTGATGGCAACTGAAGATTCGAGTGGTGGCGGTAAAGCGCGGGAGGCCAAGTACAAATTGCCGACTGATGACGAAGAAGAAAAGTAAGAGCGGAGCGCAAGCTAGTGTAGCAATGTTTGGAAATCCCTTAAATAACAATCTAGACCCAGTCTAAAATCTAGTCAGTCAAATCACATATAGTATTTAGTTTAGTTGACCATGTGTAATTGTTGTCACTGTGTTTTTTTCACGCTTGCTTTTTGTACCTGTACCTCTCTCAGAACCTGTTTGACGTGGAGTGAAAGGTGAGTTTAGTCTTGGAGAAGAAAGTTGACTAACGTTCGATATATACAGTCGTTTGTTCTGTAGAGAGCTGTTTTCTGTTGGTTTTGGTTGCTTTTTATAGCTGATTGTTGATCAAGTTTCAAGTATTCATTTCCTAACCTTGTATTTCAGGGGAACGCTCGTAAAACAGTCGCTCAACTCCTTCAAAGACAACGTCCGATACGCGCTATCATCTTTGTCACCGGCGAACATCAAGAGGAAAGTTCGAGAACTCCAACAGATGTCGCCGTTGGAGCTCTTTGTAGGTTTCTTCAAACTGTGGTTCTACCTTGTCTTCCATAGCGGCATGGGCACGGGAAAGTGTATTCGCTATTTGTGGAACTCTCTTTTGGACTTGATGAGAGGCCCGCCACCTGAAAAGGAAGAAGAAGCGCCAGCTGAGGACTTTAGTTTAGCACCGTTACAGGTAATTTCATAATTCTGAAGCCCCTATTGGTAAACGAGTTACAAGTTTATAAAATTATACTTACTCGCAGGTGCAAGCTATTCCAGCATCGACAGGTCCTACAGAAGAACTGACACCAGAAACAGGCCAACTTGCTGTATTCGGTGTTGAAGGGACTACGGATGAAGGGTATGAAAGCCATCATTAGTTTGAAGATCCATTTGAGTTCTACTAATCAAATCTTGCTCTGACAGAACTACTACTGAAGCTCCAGCTGGTAGCCAGCCAAACAGCGGCAATGAAGGTTCAGGTCCAGAATCTGGAAACGAAGGCGAAGGCACCGTTGCGAGCCGTAAGGTTGAAGCGACTGAATCTGCTGCTACTGCTGCAGCTGAAAAGCCAAGTCAAGCGCTGGCAATCCAGTCGGACGTCGATGCTCAGCAGCAGGCTGTTATGGCTGCACTATCGAAGGCTAAAACAGCGGATAAGACGGAGGAAGTGCCTGCTGTTTCCCAAGTGTGTTTCCTTTGCTTTTATCAGTAAATTGCCTTTGATCCGTGGTATTAACTGAAGTGACTGATTGTTTGTAGATTAACTTCAAAGACTACATCCAACGGATTGTTAGTTTCTTGGCAAGAAACTTTTACAATCTCAAGTACGTCGCTCTGGTGTTGGCCTTCTGTATCAATTTCATGCTTCTTTTCTTCAAGGTAAGTTTACTGTCGTTTTTTGGTGAATTGGAAAGCTTAGTCTCGTTAATAATGTCCGCGGTTTTCACAGGCTACTGCATTGTTGGAAGGAGCTGATGGTGAAGACGAAGAGGGTTCTGGAGAAGGAAGCGGCTTTTTTGAAGAAATGGACGAAGGTTCTGGTAGCGGAAATGGCACGTTGATAGAAGAAGAAGAGGATGAAGATCCGCCTGAAATGGTCCATATGGATGAACGATACTACTACGGAGCTCCAGCAATGAGAATGTTGGCCATAATCCATTCCCTCGTATCCCTCGCCATGTTGATCGCCTACTACCATCTCAAAGTACCACTTGCTATCTTCAAGCGTGAGAAGGAGATTGCTCGAAGTCTAGAGTTTGACGGACTGTACATTGCTGAGCAACCTGGAGACTACGACCTCAAGTGCCAATGGGATAAGTTGGCTATTGCTGCCAAGGGCTTCCCGGTCAACTACTGGGATAAGTTCATCAAGAAGCGGGTTCGTCAGAAGTACAGCGAGACTTATGATTTCGATGCAATCAGTAACTTGCTGGGAATGGAGAAAACTTCGTTCAGTGTTGAGGAGGAATCGACAGATGGCGGCATTTTCAACTAGTGAGTCCATAACCGAGTTACTTCACATTTGCTGTGACCAGGATTGAATATAACTAACGCTTGTGTTCTGCAGTTTGATGAAGGTCGACTGGCGCTACCAGGTTTGGAAGGCTGGAGTCACTATTACTGATAACGTAAGCGACTTGGAGTACAAACGCTACAGTGATTTCGCGATTGTACAGTAATAAGCTAACATCGATTTTGTTTACAGGCTTTCTTGTACAGTTTTCTGTACTTTGCTTTCTCCATCCTCGGAAACTTCAACTCGTTCTTCTTCGCTGCTCACCTTCTCGATATTGCCGTAGCTATCCCGGCCTTGAAGACCATCTTGCAGTCCGTAACTCATAACGGAAAACAACTGATGCTGACGGTAAGAAGCGGATTGAATTTTTAGCGAGAATTGAACCTAATTTTGGATTTTTTCAGGTGATGTTGCTGTCCATCATTGTGTACATCTATACTGTCATCGCTTTCAACTTCTTCAGAAAGTTCTACGTTCAAGAGGAAGATGATCAAGTGGATCAGAAATGTCATGACATGTTGACCGTAAGTTGTAAATACACTAACAAATACGTAAGGTCTTGTATCTTGAAGCAATGAAGTAATTGCAACTCATGTTTGATTTTTCGCAGTGCTTCGTCTTCCATCTGTACAAAGGTGTACGTGCTGGTGGTGGTATTGGTGACGAAATCGAGTCTCCTGATGGCGATCCTTACGAAGTCTACCGTATCGTCTTTGACATTACCTTCTTCTTCTTCGTCATTGTCATCTTGTTGGCTATTATTCAAGGTATGTTGCAGATCTACTGTAAATAACCAAAATCTAAAAACTATGACTACAACACTCTATTCTTCGCAGGTTTGATCATTGATGCCTTCGGTGAGTTGAGGGACCAGTTGAACAGTGTCAGCGAAACACTAGAGTCCGAGTGTTTCATTTGTGGAATCGGCAAGGATTACTTTGATGTGTCGCCGCACGGCTTTGACAATCATGTGTTGAAAGAGCATAATTTGGCCAACTACATGTAAAAACCTCGTTCTTGCTAATCCTAATTGCATGTTTCAGCTGGTCTCTAACTTGCATTTTCTGTTCCAGGTTCTTCCTAATGCATCTAATCAACAAAGACGCTACTGAGTACACAGGTCAAGAAACATACGTTTGGAACATGTACGAACAGCGATGTTGGGACTTTTTCCCGGTTGGAGAGTGCTTCCGAAAGCAATACGAAGCTGAATTGAGTGGAAAAGAAGGTTAAGGAGGATCTAGAATAGATTAGCATGAGTATCATTTATTGACCATGATTGGCGAGATGTGTCAAAATTAAGTTACTTACACCAAGTTATATAACAGGATTAATTAACAGATCGATGTAATTTGAAATCACAATGGTGTATTATATCGATTAATCAGTTTAAACTTTGCACAACCAATAAATCAATACGATTGCGAAAACTGGCGAGCAGCTGTTGTATCTTTTGAACAAGGAGAACAGACAATAGTTTTAGATACAGAATAACCGTTATGAGATCAAGGGTTAGATCAGAGTTGACAGGAAATCTTCTAGTATACGTAGGACATGCGGCGTTTCTAAACGTTTAGCTGCAAGGAAACTTGGTGAAAACAGAGCGACGCGATTAATCCGAACAAGAACAATGTGTTTTGACAATACAGAAGTGGCAATTTAATTTCAAGCCAATTCGACAGCCAATCAAATTCATTCTTAATCTAAAATGACAATAAGATTTTTGTGGTATTCTATGTTTAAGCACATTGGAATTTTGAGTAGGTTCTAAAAAAATTATGATTGGACAAAGGACAGTTGCTATGAAGACATGAAGAAACGTCGGAGTCGGATCCTGTAGGC
This sequence comes from Sphaeridia pumilis, assembly GCA_034698345.1. Classification (NCBI taxonomy): domain Eukaryota; kingdom Metazoa; phylum Arthropoda; class Collembola; order Symphypleona; family Sminthurididae; genus Sphaeridia; species Sphaeridia pumilis. The sequence goes on along the minus strand of JAQGBJ010001349.1, from coordinate 16,707 downwards.
GGAAATTTCAAGCTTCGTTTGATTTGGTTATGTACAGAGGTACAGGCCGGATCGACAACATTGGGCAGTATACACTTGCTATCTCCGGTACTTTTTAGAAGTAAAAACCTCCCCAGCCATGACCCCAGCCCCAGCCGTAAGAAGCAGGGTATCCCCAGCCTGAAACAACAATTTTTATTAGTACTCGTCATTCTCGCTCCTTTTAAACGCTGCAAGGTCAAAGGTCACTCCTCACCTCCATAGTAAGCTGGACCAGCCCATCCACCCCAGCCGCCAAAACCAGGTCCGTAGCCCCATCCACCCCAGCCATAAAGTCCTCTCTTTTGAAGCTTGCCGCCTTCTTTGGGGATGACCCCAGCGGGCGCTGCAGCCTTCTCAGCCTCAACAGGGTCGAGTTCTGGAGCGGCAGCGGCGGTGACGTAGGCGACCATGAAGGCCACGACGCACAAAGCCTGCAACAAATCAAAGTCAGATCTTAGCCATAACCTTTCCAAAAACTTTAGATCTTCGACAGTCACTTACAAAAACGAATTTCATTTTGAAGCGTTTCGAGACTGTCTCAGATGCTCTTCTCAGAACAGATTCAGTTTGACTACGCTGAATTTCTACCAGCTCAGCAGCTTTTATACGGATTCTGAAGGTCCGCACATGTACAGCGCTCCTCTATCCTCCTGACACGATATAATTTCCATCTCGTTGACATCAACTTTAGCCTGAAACAAACAAACAAAAAACGCTGTTATCATCATAATAGTGCAGCAGGTCCCCACCTCACCTTACCCCATCGTTACAACAAAATATTCGCCATTAGCGATCCTTATCATCGTTATTTTATATCATTCTTAAAGTCCCTGGCGACAACCCGTCTTCTTCTCATTTAACTTTTATATCATTCCTCAAAGCTCATAATGTAATTTTACAACTTTATGCTCTGCTGCCTTCATGTTTCTATTTTCAAGTTTTTGCCCTATGGCATTTGTACAGCGGAATTCTGCTTCTGGCCACACTATTTACCCCACGTGTACAACAAGCCTACTAAACAATATATATATTTATACACTTACTTGGAAAAATCGCATAATTATGACGCAAAAACAATAGAATAAACTAACATGGTTCGTGTCTGCAAAAAGCTCTCACTCATCAAGTCTACATACAGTATCAAATCCTAAATAAAAGTTTCACTGTCGTTATCACGGGGCGTAACAATTGCGTCGTCGCTCATAATTCGCTATAAATCCGATCGCATGACCTATCACAAAAACGTAGTTTCAAATAGCCAAAATCCAGCGTTTCTTATGGGCTTCGGAATACATTTAGCCTTGAACGCAGTTGATGCACTTGTCAAAGCTTGATGATGAGGAAACGAGAATCGGCAGCGGCATTTCCTGTCATCTGAAAAAATTCAACTCGTATTGTAGTTACCTGGAATCATAAATAAGGTAATTAAAGAAATATTTTGAAACTTTTGTACTTACTCGACTGGTACGACGATGATCAGCCAAGCTCGTCTTGATACATGATCTTCTTTTCGGTCAGCTGATAACAATGATTAAATCACATCCATTTCTACCTTGGAGGTTGCATGACAAACGTTTTCTGCTTCACCCACTTTTGAACGCTGCGCTGACTATGCGCCAAGATCATTACCGTGACATTGATATAAAATGTGCGAATTCAAATGTCGCTATTTGAGGCATTATGAGAGATTTGGCGAAAAATTTCGTCTTTTGTTGTTCCACTAGCCGCTATTGTTCTTGATGATTCTGGACTGATGATAATGCATGGAAACAAACAAGGCTTTCGTCGCACGTGACACTTGATGCGTTGCAGATGCTGTTGGTTGTTGGTTCCCATGGAAATGCATTAGAATGCTGGAGCGCTGTGAAACGGAAGTGTAAAAAAGATGAGAAAAACCATTAATTGTGTAAACATTCAAGTTTGTTGATAAAATGACTTTTGGCAACTTACGGCTAATTCCGTCCGTGTGACCTTTCCGCGCGCGCGATCCTTGGCTTGAGGCGTGCGCAGGGACCATTTCGCGCGCGTGTTAATTGATTATTTTTCCTTCCGTTTCTTGATAGTTTGTCTCAGGCTGGTACTTGTGGCATTCGGGCTGAGGAAAAAGAGGTGGATGTATGTCAATTAGCGAAAAATGAGGATCATAATGCGTTTGAAGTTTGCGTGAGCAGTGTCATTACCAGTTACGCAATGAAGTTTTCTTTGTTGGCGTGGAGGCCTGCAGAATGTTCTAGAAGACTACAAGAAGAATCAGAAGTTCGTATTGAAATTTCAGAGATTTTGAAGGAAAAAAGTATGGATTTTAATCTTCAGAGTAAAATCTTAAGACAGAGTCGAGTAGAATCTAGAATAACTATAAAAACGGTAACGGTAAAAATGAAGTCTTGTGATCAAGGGGCGATAGTTTGGGATAAATCTCAATCTCATCATTTGAAACTGAACCCAAAGTCTTCGATCTTATAGACAGACTGAAATAAAAAACGATAATTCAAGAAATAGCTGGTAAACAAAAAGAAGAAATGCAAGGTTTTGACAAGCTGACAGATGGCAAAGGAGTGCGAACAAGAACTCGGTTCAAATTTTTAAGCGCTAAGGAATCTGCTAGTTGCTGAGCCGATTTAAGCGTTTGTCGAAGTGACGAAGTTGAGCATTGCTTCAGAGACGAAGTTGATGCGAAATTGGAAAAATATGAACCATCGGACAAAGACTGTTGCGATGAAGAAGTAGAAGCGTACGTAGAAGACTGAGGAAACGAAGCAAAAGGAAGCGTTGTAGTTGTAGAAGCAGAAGCCTGAAGGCCAGAAACTTGTTGTTTGATGACACGGATCCTCAAGAAAGGCGGTAAAGTTACCTGAGCCTCAAGTTCAGATAGATCGATTTTAGTGCCACTTTTGATGGGTGAGTAGAGTGGAGAAGGACTGGGGGCCCTTGAGTCATCACAAGAAGCCCTTCCAGCTGGAGGGGCTTTGGGGACTTCATGTTCCGGAGAAAAATAGTAGGGGTCTTGAGTGTCCATTAAGATGTTCGAGGCCTCGGCGACAAGGGGCTTGGCGGAGGGTGACTTTAAGGGCTGGCGACTTCGGGGGCGATTTGGCGGTTTGGTCGGGGGGACTTCGCTGCAGCCCTTACGTTGAGGATCAGGTATCCGTGGGACTGAAAAAACAAACATCATGACTGAAATTTTCACTAGCAAAAAAATGTTATGCTTGAATGCCGTTTAGAACATACCTGTAATCCTAGGAGCAACAATTTTAGGTAGAGTGAATGTGGTTTCATTATCCCTTGCTTCTGTTTTTCGGACATTTTCCTGGATCTTGCTCCACGGAGTTCTGAAAACTGCTTTTCCAAACTTCACATGGAGGTAGCCGCTTCCCTCCCCGGGCTTTAGAACGGGACAAAATGGCGTAGGCGGTCCGTAAATTTTGAAGACCTCATGAGCGATGGCAGGGTTCTTGCGGGATTCCTCGCAGATTTGGTCGAAGAATTCCCGGGTTGGAATATCAGGGAATGCGGGTATCGGCGGGACAACCTCGTTCTGCGGAAGAGTCTTCTCCATCTTGAGACGCTTGGCCTTGGATACAAGCTCCGGATCGGGACCAAAGATTTCGTAGAGATCTTTGCTGGGAAAAGCTTCAGCGGATTCGTTTCTGCAGCTTGGGGTATGAAAACCCCTAAGGTTGACTGAGGCACGCTTGAAGGTGCACCTGTTCTTCTGGTCGGCAGCACTCGGGTCAAGACTGGGAGGAGTCATGTCAGGCAGAGACTCAATCTCGATCTCCATCACTTCGGCTGCTAAGCTTAGGTCGTCGTCTGAGACTGAGGAAATGGCCTCCTCGAATTCACTGAAGAGACCGAGATCAACTTCTTCCAAGTTGGCAGGTGGATCAAAAGTATCTGCAAATAAACAATTTGATGTTTAATACATAGTAAATACCTTGAATTTCTTGTGCGGTATCCGCGCTTGACTCTTAAAATCCCCGTTTACAGCTGTTCCCTAATCAACCTAAACTTCGAACCAACTTCATTCTGCCTCCTCTCAGTCAGTCTGACGCAACTCCAAAGAATCCATCATTCCGGATCCTGACTTCCAAAGAACCGCAGCATTAATCCGATCGATTCCATCGCCATGCCACTTCTTCCAACATTTCATTTCCGCCCCAGCTAAAAGAATCCCGCCTTTCACAAACCCATTACCAGCTGTCAGGTCTTAAGACAAGGAAACCACAAACCTGTCCATTCTTTACATCGGCCATTCAGCAGCGTCAGACCAAACCGACCCTAACCAAGTCCCGTTTAAGCACTCGACAATTCTGACTGACTTACACAACTTTCTCACCTCGTCTAAAACCACATGCATGGGAAATCTAAAGCAACTTGTTCATCAAGTGCCCTTCTCACCCCACTTGATCCTGTACGCTGTCGTCTGAACCAATTAAGCGTCTCTACACACAACCTCAATCACAGACTTTCTCCTATTCTTGAAACGTCCATTGTTCCAAAAATACCATAGAAATGCTCTACTTCCTAACACGTAACATTTTACAAACTTTTTCTTCCTGACCGGACCATCTGGGAGATGATCTCCCTAATCTCATATAACAATACATCAATAAACTGGTGGCAGGCCCAACTGGCACAATCCTATACAAAGAAGTTCGTGATCTGATTTCCTAATGCACATTCCACATTTTATAGACAATATATCGTAATCCTATTTTGGCAGCGCGATTCTATTGCGCTTACTTTCTTGCTCTATCGCTTCCTCGAGTCCCCTATGGCCGTCTCCACAATCAAAACTTCTACGATTGCTGTCATTCCCTCGATGATTCTCCTGTTGTTTTTTGGCTTCCATCATTTTGTCCTTCTCGATACTTTTCTCGGATAAACTTGCAGACCTGTAAACAAAACAAGTTTGAGTTATTGACAATTATAGTAATTTTGATTTCATTACTTTGTTAGTCATACTTTCAAATCTCCTTCGTTCTTCCTCTAGTTCAGGCCCAAATGATCAATCAAATCTGTAAAGAAATCAAAAGCTTCAATTAGATTCCTTTCAATCGATACTTGCCAACTCAGCACCCACCAAAATATCCCCCGAATCTTGAAAAACAACCTCTCTCAACACGAACATTTATCACCTCATCCTAAATTGAAGCACCCATTTCTAAACTATGTACTTTCTCTACAGCTCTAAACAGCCAATTCCAGACGCAATAAAACAGTTATTTCTTCGATCCATTCGATCCTCGCTACCGTTTCAACTTTTCTATTTCCCTTTGGAACAAAATGCTGTTTGCCATAAAAACTTGCCTCCCTGAACAAAGTCCTGAGATCTCCAAAGTGTCGGTACAAAACCTTTGAGAAAAATTCATACAGCTGCTGCCGCTCCAGCTCAAACTAGACGGTGAAGATAATTTACTTTGAATATTTTCCCAATCCAAACTGAATTTGCAGCAAGACAAATACACGCAATTTATAAAGTTGACGTGTTCCTTTTATCTTCTCAAAAGGCTATTTCAGGATCCTATACTTTTGCTAGTGCAGCAGCCACACGTGCCCGTCGACAAAGTCAATTTTTCCTAGGATCTAACACTTTTTCCAAGCCAGCAACCGAAATCCGTCTAAAGTCTCATGCTTTGAAATTCGCTCTCCTCTCTGTAAACAGTAAACAATACATGCAACTTTTCTCTCAATGGACAAAGTTTCAAAACCGCGCCAGTTTCCAATCGGGAATGTACCACCAAACCCCGCAACCGATTCAACTGAAGGCAGTAAAGAGGAAAAGTTTCATTGTTGTAGCCCTATATACTACACTTGATGAAATTCGCTAACCGCAAACAAAATCCAACAACCATCATAAAAGCGTTACAGTCTGACACAAGTTGCCGGCAATCTCGAAACTTGTCTCGCCTTCAGGAAATGTTAGCCTTTTAGCACAACCAACCGATGCGCCCTAGATTTTTATGGAACTGCAACCGGAGCTACTCAAGTGTGTAAACGCTAATGGTCCTGCCTGCCATATTGGTCAAGTCTAGACGGCCAATAAGTACATTAGTCGGAATGGGAGCAGTAGTGCCAAAAGTGCCTTCAGAATTCTAGAACCGGAAAGATCGCTTAAACAGCGTCCCGTCAGTAGAAGAGAAAAAGAGCCAAAATTGTACAATCTGTCATTCTTTCAACTGTAATTCATAGGCTTGTGGCTTCTTCTAGCAGAGAAACTGCAATAACATCCGATAGAATTGAAGAGCCTTGAATGTCGTCAAACGGTTAGGCTATTAAATAGCACGTGCGTAGCATTTTTCAGCGCCTCTAATGGCAAGTGCTAAAAACTAATGGCAGTGGATATTAGACATGTCGTTGGATGTGTCAGCGGAGGGCGACAATCCGAATCCGAGTGCATTCTTAGGATCCCAAGGCCTTCCATTCCACCACCACAAACTACTGCTGCCACTTTGAACAAAGCTTGAAACCTCTTGCGACTTTCGACATCAAAGAACACTGAAACTACACAAGCAAAATTCCAAGTTATAATAGAATTCCTTGGATCACAGAATCACAGACAGTACTTGAGAATGATACTGGTGATACCCGATATTTGGTGCTTTGGCAGTCCGGATTTCAAATAATGGGTTGTTTCTGATGTTTTGGTATGTCTGTCTGCACAGCTATAAATTCACTAGCTGACTAGAAACTAGACGCAGTCCCGCATGTCTCTAGACATTAATCTAGCGGTTTAAGCTTCTCCGTAGGGACTGCAAAGCTGTCGGAATGAGATTTGCAAAACGGTGGCTCTTTTGTTACAATATCGTATTCACAACAGTGTTTACCGAGTGCAAAAGCAACTCCAAACAGCTTCCGAGGATTGGTTTAATAAAAGCAGCCTACAGACTTCCGAGAAAAACGAGTGAATTAAAATCTGCCAGCATCTAAAGCTCTTCTGCTAGACAATAACAACATTATTACAAACTCTGCTGGTAGAACTTGAATAATCTGTCCTCAACATGTGAAGTAGCCTGGAATTTCAAAAGATACATAAACAAACAAGTGCAGCCAGCGAAAGAAAATTTGGCAAATGTACATGGAGATTTTCCTAGAAAAACTTACTGAATTGCTTCTCAAAATAAAATATTTCTTGAACGAGTTGATATAGAAACAATGTGAAACGACACAAGGCGGCTAAGGAGCTCTTCCAGATAAATAGGTTATGATCTATAAAAGCAAGCACTTCCTTTTCCTTTCGAACTCTTTTTACTGGTGGGACAGCAAGTTTGGAAGCTGGAAGGACTGGCCGGGAACCGAATTTCTAGAAAAAATCAACCCTCCTACGAATTTATGAACCTATGTAATCCACACAAACATACACAACACACGTGTCTTCAAGGGCAACTGAGCATGACATGAAAACGAAACATATCGTAAATAACAATCGTTACAAAGCCACTTACAATCGCATCAGCTGAGCGAGTCAAAATCAGGTCTTGACGTTATCAAAAACGGTTTTGTTGTTCTCTGCTAGATAACACAGCATGTGAAGGTTGCTGAAGAAGGTCTTGACAAACGCCGGAATCACCACCGGAAACCCCCTGCAAACAACACAAGCACATGTATTAAAGTTTATGTGGCAGGTGACGGTCAAAAGTCACCTTGTTTGCTGACTTGGCTGAACCGATTTGAACGTTCCTTACCTTGAATTTAGTAGCAGAGAAACACACTTGGAGACCAGGTCCAAAAGCCGGGATTTTCCAGACACTATGAATCACTGAAACAGTAACGGCGTCTTCTAGTCTTTTGAGTACACTTGGAGCTGTATCCGGATGTTGTGTCGTTGCTGGGCCGGCGAAGAAAGTAGAATAGTAATGTTCCCTCGACGAGATCCTAGAACCGACTGGCTAGACTTTCTCACGATTGCTCGTTTCTACCCGGTGGTGGAAGGCTGATGGTGAAAGCAACAGAACACAGGAAATGAAGAGACGGCTCAAGATTCTGTAGATACGAATTTCCCTTTGGCTTTAATCCGGCTTGAGGAATCTGGAAAACCAAATGCATTGTGTATTATTAGCTCACAGACTTGAGACAGACTAGTGTTTCGTAGAAAACAAAAGCGCTTCAACTTGATAGATACAAGACAAGTTGGAACGATAAGAAGGCTAATCTGAACAGAATCAATAAAACCGCTTGTTTTCGGTTCTCGGTTTTGAAGAACGTGAAACTTTGTATTGGTAATTTGAGTTTTTGGATTTCTTACTGATCGCTACAGCCTGAAGACCCGTACAATGCTTGGGTATCGGTCGATTCGTTCTCACGTTCGTTTTTTCTACCCTGCAAAAAACAAAAAAAGAATTTTATCAGCATGGTTTTCTTCATAAGAATGTGTCCAGTTCAGAAAATTTCTTCAAAAACGTACTTTCTCAAGGTTCCTCTTTTGCAATTCAATGGTATTCGGTTTTCCGGTTCGAAACAATCTCTTTGTCCCCGAATCTTCTTCCACTGATATCTGCTGTCCACAAACTTTTGATCAAGGCGACTTTTTATCTTGTCTTCAACTACAAAGCAAGTTACGGCCATCTAAATAAAACCAATTCTTCACTCAACTTTTCCTTTCAACTTCAACTTTTGAAACAAACTCGAAAACAAAGTTTTTCAACTGACTGAGCCGAGCCAACGCTATTAGTAAATTAAATCTTAATTTCCGCTGTATTTGGTTTGGTTTCTGATGTGTATAAAATTTAATCGAAACTAACACATTTTCCATCGAACATTTAAAACACGCAGATTCTACACAGGATTTTAAACCTTTGAAACGTTGTATTCTTTCCCGCCAAATACTCAGCAGTGTTTTCATACGGGGGAAAACGGGCTCCCGCACAAAATGTAAACATTGCAGGTCAGAGTTTACAAATGTTGACGCAATGCTTTTTAAACGGGAAAATCTCCGTAAGCTCAGCACAGGCAACCTCAAGGGCTCCGGACGTAGTTTACGCGCAGTCCTCCTTCTGGTTTCTTCGTCTTTTAACTTCTTCTTTAAAGCAAATTTAAGGCTGTTAAGCTGTGTACCCCAACAGTTCCCTAACCCCTGTTAGGTTAAGTTAGGTTAGGTTAGGTTAGTGTAAGCCTGGGTGTCTCACCGGCCCGTCATTTCTCGGCCATCACTTCTCTGGTCCAGCCGGTCAGAAACCCAGGACTTACACTAACCTAACCTAACCTTACGTGACCGGTCATGGGTTAGGGTACATAGCCTAACCGCCTTAGGTTTACTTTGATCATTTAATTGCACTTCAACTTCAAAATTCAAAAAGTAAACAGCGAGAGAAGGACTGCGCGCAAGCGACGTCTTGGTGCCCTTAAGTGGCCTGTGCTAAGCTTACGGAGATTTTCCCGTTTAAAAAGCATTGCGTCAACATTTGTAAACTCTGACCAACATTGCAGATCTTATAACGTATTGTGCAAGAGTCGTTTGTTTACACTTTTCTCTTTCGATTTGCTTGATTCGAATTATCTGAAACGCTGTGATTTGTAAATTTTGGATGAATCAAACAACTTTTTCAGAAGATTTCATAAAAGATTCATGGGTCCATTTTGTGCCGTTGGGGGATTTGAAATGGTTTGTTCCGCTGTCCTCGGTCAGGATTGCAAGAAGATTGTTGAAGGAGATAAAATGTACTACGGCGAAAACCCGAAAGTGGTAAGTCCGGATTTGCTGGAAAACAATCTTTTCAAGTCCAAGTCAAGTAAGAAAGCAGATGGTTGAAAGGAAAAGTTGTGATAGTTGTGAATCTTGCAGGCAGGACTGTTATTAATCTGACGGAAAATCCGGTTGTCCAGCCTTTGGACTTTGAGAAGATATCGGGATAAGACGTAAACATGGATAAGACGGAAAGAAGCAATCGCTGCCTGTCCGTAAGTTTGATATAAATTGCTGAACAAAGTCATGAGAAAAATGTTCATGTTTGCGAATTACAAGTTGGTTTTTTCATTAGATCCAACCCATTGCATGGAGACTGGCTATTAAAGGCCTTGAGGCGATCTCCAAATTGTATGTGCAAAACAAACCAAGAGTCAAGAGGAAGACGGATGATGAGAAGAGTGGCTATCTGCCAAAAGCTTTGCAAGAACTGTGTTTACATGCACCACTTTAGTCTCAAGGTCAGCTGATCGTTTTCATCACTATTGCTTGATCATCAGAGGTGCTCGACATTCCAAATTGATAGTCGGTTCGTCATTACATGTCGAAAGGAGAATCTGTTTGGAAACTTTGTAAAATTTTCGCTAGAGAACATTCAAAATGGTAAGATATTTTGTACTTTTGTACTTTCATTTATCGTTCCTAAATTACATGTATGTTTCGAAATGATTGTTTATCTCTTGTTTCTAGCCTTGCAACATGTGTATTTCCTGCGACAACGTCGCTAGAGCTGCCCTTCTTGGAGCCACCGGTATCTTCGCCGGAATGGGTATGACGCTCAACTTGGTGTCTGTCCCAGCGTTGCTGCAATCCAAGGACCCGGTTCCTGCATGGAGGGTTACGTATAACCGAGGCAAGAACATTGCTTTCACCTGCGTTGGAATCATTGCTGCAAGTACTGCCCGCTTGTACCTCAAGAATGGAGACTGCAGGTTCCTGACTACCGCTTTGTTGACCGCTGTGGTCCCAGTATGGACGGGTGTGATGATGGTTCCGACCAACAATGCCTTGTTTGAAGTGGCTCCTGAAAACGCGGATGAAGGGAAGCAGTTGATTGAGAAATGGGGCAAGCTTCAGTGGGTCCGTACTGCGTTCAGCTTTTCAGCTTTTGCTGTCGTCGTGTCGAATGCTTTGTGAAAGAAGTAAATGGCGCTAACCGACCTGGATATGTAGTTGAAAATAGCGTTGAGGAATATTACAAGTTTTCCTAAGTATGACGCTATTGCTGTTGCAAGCAACGAAAATTGTGTATTTGCGACACTGCGAATAAAAATTACTCTGTCGTGAATGATACTGTGTCATTTAGAATGTAATGGAATGATCGGCTTTGGAGATACGGTGTTAGTAATAGGTTCAGAGCTTCAAGTACTGGCTCTTATATCGATTTCAGCGTTAGATAGTCTACTATTGGTTACATTAGATAGAACCCATGCTGATGTCATTTTTGGTTGTCGTAATGCAATTTTCTCTGTAAGTGGAAAGTGGATACAAGGACATTTTGGTATTCATGATCTTTTAAAGTTGTTAGGCTCATATTCATACTCGAAAAGTTTGCAATTTTAAAGAATCTCAGTAAGTCTGGAAAGTAAGTTAAAGGAGTGACCATCATATCGTTCTGGTATGCTCAAGGAAACCTTCAATTTCGCTAGGATGAATTTTTTACCACATGCAGCTTCCAGTCTGAAGTCTTTACAAGTGAGCTAAGCGAAAGAAAGCTTAGGGATATATTTCAGTTTTGCTCTAATGTACAAAGTAGCTGTAAATCTTGCAAGAAACTGTTGAGTGGAGGCAGATTGTAGCAACATCATATTACGAAAATCTGTGGAACGCCACTTGGGGCCAATGTGCAAGTCGGAGAAACTGGTTCCAGGCTCGCTTGAGCAAGTAAACTGCGGGCTATGAATTATATTTAATATATCTAATTACCCTGAAGAATACAACTTCGAAATGCATGGCGCTGTACAGTTCCAGGAACAAATGGCTTAAAAATACTACGACTCAACAAACTCTTTTTGTGGAAGTTTACATAACATCTACAGAGCGTTTCATTCCTGCCCACCAGGAACTCCCATCTCCAGATGCAGGACGATGGAGTGGATCACCAACTCACCAATTCTAAGGGGGATTTAGGATAGATTAGAATGAGTATCATTTATTGACCATGATTCATCAGCGAATTACGTCCAAAGTACTACATCGAATTAAAACAGGATTGGCTAATATTACAGATCGATGTAATTTGAAATCACAATGGTGTATTATATAGGTTAATCACTTTTAACTTTAAGCACAACCAATAACAATACTATTGCGAAAACGGGCGAGAAAGGTAACAGAACATCAGTTAGAGATACAGAATAACCGTTATGAGATCAAAGGTTAGATCAGAGTTGACAGGAAATCTTCTAGTATATGTAACCTACGTATTAATTACAATCAGCATCCCAGATGACCAGCACACTCTATATCATCAAAAGATTAACAATACAACTATGGCATTACAAACGGCTAACCCATGGTAAATCGTTATCATACAAGACCGGTGACGTTAAATGCGGTAACAAATAGGCCCAGGCAACAACTCCGACTAAATACGACAGCTTAACGAAGGTCCTTGCAGGTGGTGGGATCTCTGACCAGGACGACGGATCCGGAAAACCCATGAAGTTGCAGAAAATGTGGGCAACTATTGGTGCTACCACGTGGCCTGAAACAAATGAAACGCTTAGTCAGTAAGACTAAAATATTAACTATTAAAAAACCTTGAAAATGGTTCGAACTTACCACTTCGAATGAACAAGTACGCAGAGTAGGCACCAAAGACGGATGTGTAGGCGAACTGCAGAGCTGGAACCAGACCCAAACAAATACACTTAAAGAAACGTCAATCAAATTCAGCGCTTTCAAGCTATGTCCACTTACCAGACACTTTACAAGCGTGTTTCAAAGGAACACCTCGACTAACTTCCTCGTAGATCTTGTGCATATGAGCAGCCCCGAAGAACATTGGACAGATGAGTATGGCATACGTAGGGCTTGTGCAATGGATGACTAGCGCTATCATGCATGCTCTGAAGACTATTTCCTCCGTAATGGGCGCCACCAAGTATGTTCGGACTTCCATCACGCCAAAGTCGTGTATCGAAAAGTCCTCTGCAAAATGAGAATGTCTTCAACTTGATATTCGCTTGAAAACCGCATATTCTCTATATTTTTTCTACCTGCACTCCACCGAGAGGTCGCCAAATTCGTCAGAATGGGCCCTAGAAACAGCACACTCGTGAGAACGAGTGGAATGGTTAACGCTGCCAGCAGACCAGATGACCTGAATCCGAGGACATGCCAAAGCGAGTGGTCCTGTAAGGCACAAACAGTGGAATTGAAACTTGAAAAGCAATCAAAGTACATCATATTTCTCCTTTTCAACTCACATGCAGCAAGTATCCTTCCATGAATTGCTTGACTAGCCCCGGTGAAATTAGCGTGACCCCAATCACGCTCACGAAACGTTTCTTCAGAACTGCTGGGCTGTGTCTGCAAAGATAGTTAACTTTTGATACTTTGTTGTTTATAACTTTTTGAACTTGACATAAATTAACACAAATTATACTTTTCGAGTAAGTTGATTATTGTTAGCTTCAGGAAACCATCGTTTACCTGTCTTCGTTTTTATCAGTTTTCCAAATATATAAACTTCCAACGTATCCAATCGCAATGAAGAAACAAATTGCATAATTGAAGATACATTGTGGTACACTGCAAGTTCCGCCTAATCCCATTTTACACGGTCCACTTCAACCAAAGGATTTCCTGTCTCGGGGAATGGTTCCTTAGGCGAATTAACAATATTAATTAACAGTTAAACATAAACTATAATTAAACTGCATGCTCGATACTGGGCTATATATTATAATAATTAATTTTTCTTAAACATCAAAATCAAACATGTGTTGATTTCTTTGGTGCGAGCCTCATTCCCGCCTCAGCAAATTCAAACTTTTCGCATGATTTAGCTCTGACAACAAACGGAAGAAAATTGCATTCATCGCGTTGCGACTTCTTGCAGTTTCATTTTCCATATCGTTTCTTCAGAGTTCAAAATTTCTGACTACGATCGTAGGACTTGTTTTGATTTTTACTGCTTGATCTACAATAGAACTAAATTACAAGTTAAAAGCAGCTCTTTTGTCATGGTCTAGCTCCAGTATAGTCACGGTCCACGCAGCTTGTTCCAAAATCGGTTTCGGAAATAATATTTGCCAACAGCTGCAAAACCAACTCATCCGATTTCAATAGCACCCTTTGACTGATGGGTGCTTGCAGCCTGTGCCAAATCGCTTCTTCTTGTGGTACTACAAGTTGGACCAGGATCCTAAAACCTTGTATTACACCATACCAACCTTTTGGTTCATAATCTTGTTCCGAATTAATAATACCCGGACCGGGTATATCTGAGAAGGTCCAGCTGGATCATCATCATCTGATTCTCCACAGAGCGTAACTAATCTCCCCTTGCAGCATCCCGAAGTCCCTTGGATTGAATCGAATACAGGCAGCAAATACAGATGCAAAGCTGCTGACAGATCCCTTATGCTGCCTTCGCACCTATAAAGGGGAGACTTGGAAAGGGTGTTCAAGTTTCAGATCCAGCATCGCCGGCTTATCCAAGGACCAAACCGGGAAATGTTGAATCTGATTGGAACCTCCCTGGATCGGGCAATTCAAGAGGGGCCTGACCGTCATGTGTTTGCACCCTTGAAGTAGAATAGAGTTTCGGATAATGGCAAGTAGATTTGAAATTGAGTATGTAAACAAAAGGAGGATTGTATATGTGTGTGTGTACTAAACGTTTTTAGACGAGATTTCAGATGGTCTTCTAATGGAAGACTTGTCATGGAGCAGCAGGGGATGATGATTGTGGTAACAGGTGACGGACTGGCAATTTAAAAGCAATTCTTCCTTGTGGATACGACGTGGGTTTGGATGAATCTGATGAATCTGTCACGGTTCCCTTTGGTCGGACGGAGGACAACAAGTGTTTCGTCAGCTGACGGTTTTCCGGATCTTTTTGCCTTTTATCTTGATGTTAAATGAGGAAATGGTGTTGTGATTGGCAACTTGAGGTCCGTATTAGCATTGGACATGCCCTGAAATGATCTGAAGCCTTTGGTTGCAGCAAGTGTGTATGGATTTCGGAGGGAGAGACGGCAGGGGCCATGGAGACTTGGCGAAGCAGGTATACCTTTTACATGGATGCTGATGATCCGACTTGGTCATTTGAGGTTCGAGTTGGAAGGAATCAAGTCAGGAGAGGCATTCAAAATGGCAGGCGATCGAAGCGGAGTTGTGGCGGCAACGGAGATACCGGTTGGTTCAAGGTCGGCTCCGTTTGCAGTTTCTGGTGTTGGACACAAGATAAGGAAGGAAGTTCTCGAGTTCCCGGTACAAGTAAGTTGTAAAAAGTTGAAAATTTTATAGATTCATGAAAAGTGAAGGTGCTAAAAACAAGGCATTTGATTACAGGTCGGAGTCTGGAAAAACGGCGAAATAGCACCACTTTCAAGGCACGTGCCACCAACAGTGTTCTGGCCCAAGCTCGTTCAAGTGGCACCCGACTGCCACGTGCAGAACGTGCGCGTGAGCCGCTGGCACGGTCACACCCTGGTCCTGCAAGCGACCCGGACTATTCAAGTGGATCAGCCGTTGTATTTGTGGTTTGGAGAAGATTTGCTGATCAACGAGCTGGGGATTCCGCCGTATCTGAGCCCTGGAAACATCCAAGGAGGCAAATCATATGTGTGTATCAAATGCCGGAAGGAGTTTGAAGCGCCAAATTACCTCAAGGTTCATCTGGCCACTGACTGCGGGACGACTTCGCTTGATGGACTGTGGAGCCGACTGGAGAAGACGCTGGAGAGACCAAATCCGTTCTTGAGCTTGAACTTGATGGCTACGGCGATTCAACCTCCTGCAGTGTTGCGAAGTGCTCCTTGTTACATTCCTTCGGCGTTGATGAGGCCAGAAGTTGTGCTGCCGTCTGCTGGGTTGAGGTCCTTGCCTTCCAGTGAGTTGGAGCGGCATCGAGGTGACCATTCAGAGGAGCAGGCCCATTTGGAGTCTTTGGTTAGCAACATGGGCAAGGCCAAGAACGGACACGTGTGCCTGTATTGCGGGAAGCTCTATTCGAGGAAGTACGGCCTCAAGATACACATCAGGACTCATACTGGATACAAGCCGCTTCATTGCCGAATCTGTAATAGGCCATTTGGGGATCCTAGTAACTTGAACAAGCATGTGAGACTTCATTCTGACGGGAGCACGCCATATAGGTAAGTATTACAAAATACTTGAAGCTTCAAGGGTCATATACAAAAGTAGAAGAAACAAAATTAATAGCTTCCAATTTTTGGTTATCTTCAGGTGTGACTATTGTGGAAAAATCTTGGTTCGAAGACGAGACCTGGACCGGCATATTCGTTCGAGACATGCTACAGCGGCTACTTCGCATCAACGATCAGCGTCAACAGTCACTTCAGCGCAATAGTTTAACTGTTTTAAGTCCACTTAACGCTGTACAATAGTATTTGAATCGTTCATAGATCATATTTTTGATATAGATTCTAGTCCTACAATTCAACAGTAAATTGCTATTTGGTAGTCAAATAAGACTATGTTTCCCAGTTCCTGCCTTTTTTCACTGTTGGTTTGTGTACACTTTGCACAAGCCGCAAAGTGTGTGTCGTCCGTGTCTATGTTCAAGATCGTATGGTAATCATAAGACCCGATTTCGGTGATACGCTCCACTACTGACTCCCGTTAAATAATCGCTGAGGGCGAAGAGAGGTTTGAAAATGGCGCGCGGAGCAAGAGATGGTACGGATGGTTCGGTGTTGGAAACTCCAGGGGCTATAAATACGACTTTAGAATTTTGTACCCGACAGTGTCGGATATCGGCTCACTTTTAAATTATGCTAGACTTTGGTGCCGTTTAGTTGAGAATTGCA
>JAQGBJ010001348.1:0-24030 GCA_034698345.1 Sphaeridia pumilis | reverse complement strand
AAACGTACAAACGCGTGCAACTTCTGCACGCAAACGTACAAACGCGTGCAACTTCTGCACGCAAACGTACAAACGCGTGCAACTTCTGCACTGAAGTACGCAGTGAAGTACGCATTGAGTACGCATTGAAGTACGCATTGAAGTACGCACTGAAGTACGCAGTGAATTACGCACTGAAGGACGCATTGTAGTACGCACTGAAGTACGCACTGAAGTACGCAGTGAAGTACGCATTGAAGGACGCATTGTAGTACGCAGTGAAGTACGCAGTGAAGTACGCAGTGAAGTACGCAGTGAAGTACGCAGTGAAGTTCGCAGTGAAGTACGCAGTGAAGTACGCAGTGAAGTATGCAGTGAAGTATGCAGTGAAGAACGCAGTGAGGTACGCAGTGGCGAGCGCCAATGTCCGTGAACATCGCGTTTTAATACGTTTTTTTTCAACTGAGTGGTTTACGGCTAAATTCCAGATTAATCTGTTAATATGTTTGTGAATAATAGCTTGTTTTAAGGACTTGGCTAAAGGGGCAAACAAGGATACAAAAAATAGAGCATTCAGTAGCTCAAACATATAATTCACGGCCCTTTCATACACCACTTGCCATTCAGACCAGTTTCGAGTGAAACCGCTGATTTCACTTTCACCTGCCTGTGCAAATGGAGGCTCGAGGTGACATTGAAGCTCATCTAAAAAAATCTACGACGGGTGAATCTAAATTTGCGAAGTAAATAGCGGTGACGATTGAATTAAAGCGATCGAGTTGCTGACAAGCGATTGGAATTGACATCAAATAGAAATTTCTAATTTATAGGGATACTAACGTGTACTTCTCCCCCCTACAGCAACCTAACTTAAGAAAACGTGTACTTATGATGTCTGCATTGAGTTAGTGACGTGTACTTCTCCCCCCAACAAAAACCTAGCCTGAGAAAACATGTACTCATAATGTCTGCATTGGGTTAGTGACGTGTACTTCTCCCCGCTACAGCAACCTAACCTAAGAAAACATGTACTTATGATGTGTATATGGTCAGCCCTAATTGAATGTCAACTTGAATGTAGAATGCCGAATCTGCTTTCTAGTACTTTAAATTCATACTAATCAAACAAGCGGCTTCGTTTTCGACACATAGTCACCGCCTATCAATTAAACTTTGTCCTTCATAACTGACGATCGATCAAATTTCTCGACAAACACATGGAACTTTGATGCCACAAAGTGGACTAGAGAAGCTTACTTCAGGAACACACAGCATTTCGCAACTTCAACTTGAGCTTCATTTCAGGTTCAGGTTGCGATTTTTAACGCAGCTTCTTCAACAAATCTTTTCAGCGTCAGTCGGAAATCATTCACAATTTTAAAAAATGCTGAGAACATTGAAACGAAATCTGCGCCACACTTTTCTTGGCGCCCTCGAATGGTTGAAATCTGTGACTTTTGAAACTGCGGTTCGCTGCAATTTCAAGCAAATCCAGTTTCTATCCCTCGTTTCTGGAGCACCTGTCCGCTTTGCTGACGACGTCGCCTTTGTGGATGCGACTTTGCTCAAGCGCGCCCTCTGGACTGCAAGTCTCGGCCTTGTATGGCTTCGCGCGTTGTTCATTGCCGGCGCCATTGGCTTGAGTCTAACCGTCGACCGGTTTTGGAATCCACTGTTTCTGCCTCTGTACTTTGGGCTCCTAGTTTCTTGTTTCGGTGGAAGCTGCATGGGATTTTCGGTTGTGTCCTGCGAACCCGGATGCTTCGCAACGACATGGAACTTCATTCTCAAACAAAAATCGGAGGTCAAGTCGCCGAAACTTCTGATTTTGTTCATGTGCCTCTTCACGCCGATAGCTTGTGTATCTGCCATGGCGATGAATGTTCCGCTCCTCAAACCTCAGTTGATCATTCAGTTCCGCTTCGCCGTGACCTGGGCGCTCGAAAAAGGCCTTTTGACCCCTGGATTAACTTACAATGTGCTTGTTGCCATGACAACAGTTGCTGACTACTGGTCCTTCTTCATTACTGGAAGTGTAGTTAGTACTGTTGCTATGCCACAAATGATGTTTTTGGAAACGTGGACGAGCGTCATGAAACAGCTGTTGGACAGGTACAATATGGTTTTGTTTTGCTAATGACAAATGACGTACTTTCGAATTTCAATTGTTGATCATTTGTAGCTGCAGAAACAGCATTCATAGAAGCGAAGTGAAAAACGTCTGGCAGAGACTCCAGGAACTTGTCGTCGCTATTCGAGTTTTCAACATTGGCAACTCGCGCGCCATTTTTCTCATAAAATTGGTCTGTTTGGCTTTAGGCGTTTTCTTCTCATCTGCCGCACTAATTTTGGATTTCCATGGCAATTTACCATTCCTCGTGCTCATGGTTTACGCAAGTTTTCTTTGCACCATAGCTTTCCCAGCGCTGTTTTATCGCGCTTACGGCGTCGGCGCGGGACTTGAGCGGGCGAAGCGGGAACTGCGGAAATTCCGACAGTTGGATCGGAGACTTGCGGCGATTTCGCCAAGAGGAGTCCAAGTCGGCAGCTTTTACAACTTCGAACGCGAGTCGGACCTCATTTACTTGGATTTCATCGTCAAACAAGTCATCAATATTGCCTTGATCTAATTTGCTAGCGTGTATTGAACATGTAGCTTGAGCTTGGTAATATAAGTGTAATATTAAAAGTGTAAATTCCTGTTCTGTCATGTCAGTCAGGTTTGACTTTGGATAAGGTTGATTCGAATTTCGTGGTTCGTTAACATTTTTAAAGTTCGCGCCTTCAGTCCTCTGATTGGTTGATTGTCAATGCTGTCGTTTTCGAATGACGCACTTTGTCGCATCAGATCATGAGGTTCAGTTTTCACTGTAAACAAAAGCAGTCGTACTGTTTAACACAAAGCGGTGACTGTAAATTAGAGGTTTGGAATCGAAGTAGGATAGTTGAATTACAAGTCTACACTTCAAAAAGTAGATAGTTAGTCATTACCGTTTAAATACAAAGCTTGTCCAGGTTAAAGTCTCAAATCAGTGTTTTTAGCTTCATATTATTACACGCCGCCAGTAATTTCTCAACTTGAAGTGGAAATACGAAAAATATCGACCAGTGGCCATCATGGATCTTCAAAACCGCTGGTTTCTTTGCAAAAATTGCGGCCAGCACATTCAAACCCCTCAACGGTTTTTGAACCACAAGAAGAAACAATGCCAAAATCTCAAGCTTAACTCGACAACTTCTTTGACTTCAATTATGAGGTAAGTATTTTGTAACTTCAATTTTTGCAATGTTAACCTGATTGTATACACGTAGCGGTTCTTCAAAATCGAAACTCAAATTCGTCTTACTGCTTTATAGATGTGGCGATAAAATTTACGTTGCTGGTAAACGTCATCGACGACCAAGTCCCAGCCTGAAGAAAGAACACAAGTGCAACTTATGCGAATACGCCACGAATATCCCTTTCTGCTTGAAACAACATATGCGAACACATACAACGGAATTGTCCTACGTCTGCAAGCTGTGCAATTTCGCCACCAGACATCCACCAACCCTTAAACTTCACAGCCGTTGTCACACTGGAGAAACGCCCTTCAAATGCGACGAATGTCCAGCCAGCTTCAACACTAGAGCTTCCCGCGGGAAACACATTTCAAATCAACATCCAGTAGAAGAACAACAGCAGCAGATGTCAAAGGTTGAATGCATCATCAACCCTGAAACAGGCGCCAAGAAGTTCAAATGTGAGATTTGTGAATACATCACTCCCCGCGCAATAACCATGAAGTCGCACATTCGAACACACACCGGCGAAAGACCCTTTGTTTGCAAATTCTGCAATTATCCTTGCAAGCAACGTTCAAGTCTCACAGTGCACATGCGATGTCACGATGGAGAAACGCCGTTCAAATGCAACAAGTGTCCAGCGAGCTTCAATACGTCACTTAGTCTTGCAGCTCACTTTGCGAAACAACATGAAGAACGTCGTCCAGGTGAAATTGAAGCTTATCTTAACAGGTCTGCAAAGGGGGGAACCAAAGCTTGCAGATTTTGCCCAAAACTGTTTGAAACCGTTCATAATCGAAGATTGCATGAACGAATGCACACAGGAGAAAAGCCCTTCGAATGCAAAATCTGCAGACAAAGCTTCACACAGAAAGGGGCTCTGAAGAGGCACAGGATGACCCTTCACGAAGGAGTTAAACCATTCAAATGCGGATTTTGCAACTTCGCTTGCCGCAGCAAACAAGGCCTGGACACGCATGTTCGTAATCACACAGGCGAAAAACCCTACAAGTGCAACTTGTGCGACGCTGCCTTCAAACAGTCATCCCACCTCAAGCAACACTTGGATGTACACAACAATGTCAAGAACTACAAGTGCCACTTGTGCGAATACGCCACCAGGAGCATGGCATCCCTAAAACTCCACCTCCGAATCCATACCAACGAGAAACCTTACGCTTGCGAGGTGTGCGATTACACTTGTACGCAGCTTGGAAGTCTGAAAGTGCACAATCGCAAACATACCGGAGAAAAGCCCTTCAAATGTGACTTGTGCGACTATGCTGCTACTGCATCGACCACTTTAAGGACACATCGTCTATTGATTCACACCGAACCTAAAGACAAGCCGTTCAAGTGCACGGAATGCGAGTATGCGACAGGTTTATCGAGCTTATTAAAAAGTCATTCGAAAGTTCATTGTAGGATCAGATCGTAAGGATGTTATCAATGCTGGTTTACTAGTATAACTATTTATATGGGGATGTTAAGCAGGAATGTTAATAGCTTTGTATTGAAAGGCTATTTTATGTAATTTTAGACCGAATTCCTATCTATAGTTAACAGCAATAAACATAAGTAACTGTTATACTGCCTGACTGACTTGAGATTCTATCGCCAGTCGCTCGTGCCATTTCCGTTTCTACTTCAAGCTGTAGAAAAACAGCAATTTTGTTGATTGAATTTAAACACAAAAGATGTACAACCAGTAAAACTCTCCGAGAACTTTGGGATTTCAAGGTTTGTTTACATTTTTGAATTGCGCGCCTTTAGCTCTGATTGGATATATACGTATGAGCGAGCCGGCAGGCGGGCTCGTGTGGTTTGAACTCGACGTGTTGCTGTCGTTTCTGGATGTTTCACTTCTGTGTGATACGAAACATTAGAGATTTGGATAGTTTTGATTGGTCGTGTTTATTTGGAAAAAAAGATTAATTGTGAACCAGGAGTTTCGAAATAGAGTTTGGTAATTAAATGTGAGTTGAAACTGGAAAAGTTTATAGTTTTGATAGTGGATCAGTTATTTGTTGTGCTACAATTTAAATCTAGACTTTATTATCTAGAATCTGTGAATTTGGTTCATATCAGTACATGTCGTCTATGATTTCTTAACTTAAAGTTCATAATGGAGCTTCAAAACCGCTGGTTTCTTTGCAAAATCTGCGGCGAATACATACGAACCCCTCAACGGTTTTTGAGTCACAAGAAGAAAGAATGCAAAAATCTCAACCTTAAATCGGCAACTTCTGCGACTCCGGTTCTGAGGTGAGTAACAGAATGTAACTATGTAACTTCCAGATTTTCCTCATGTATGTAATTCAGCATACAAGACAATCAAAATGGAACTAAAAACTCCATCTCTTTGAACTATTTTAGATATCCTGAAAACAGCGACCGCACCACTAAACATGATCGTCGACGAAGTTCAAACCTTGTGAAAAGATACAATTGCAAGTTGTGCGGATACGCCACGAATATCATACCCTACCTAAAACAGCACATGCGAACCCATTCGGCCAAAGCGTCCTTCGTTTGCAAGTTGTGCAATTTCGCAACTAAATATCCGTACAGCCTTAAACTGCACAACCGTCATCACACTGGAGAAACGCCCTTCAAATGCGACGAATGTCCGGCCAGCTTCAACACCCGTATATTCCTCGGACATCACATTTCAAATCAACATCCGGTAGTAGAACTTCAGTCGCCGATGTCAAAGGTTGAAATCATCATCGACCCTGAAACAGGCGCCAAGAAATACAAATGCGAGTTTTGTGACTACTTCACTCACCACTCAAAAAACATATCATCTCACATTCGAACCCACACTGGCGAAAGACCCTTTGTTTGCAAAGTGTGTAATTACGCCAGCAAGCAGCGTTCAAGTCTCACGGTACACATGCGTTCTCATGCTGGAGATACGCCTTTCAAATGCAACGAATGTGCAGCGAGCTTCAATAGGTCACTTAGTCTTGCAGCTCACTTTGCGAAACAACATGAAAAACGCCGCCCAGGTGAAATCGAAGCGTATCTGCAGAAATCCGCCAAGGGTGAAACCAAAACCTGCCGCTTTTGCCTCAAAGTGTTCAATTCCATTCACCATCGAAAAACGCATGAGCGAATTCACACTGGCAAGAAGCCCTTCCAGTGTACAAAATGCAGCTCCAGCTTCAGTGATAAAGGGGCTCTCAGAAGCCACAAGCTGACCCACGATGAAGAAACCAAGCAATTCAAGTGTAGCTATTGCGACTACGCTTGCCGCAGCAAACAAGGCCTGGACACGCATGTTCGTAATCACACAGGCGAAAAACCCTACAAGTGCAACTTGTGCGACGCTGCCTTCAAACAGTCATCCCACCTCAAGCAACACTTGGATGTACACAACAATGTCAAGAACTACAAGTGCCACTTGTGCGAATACGCCACCAGGAGCATGGCATCCCTAAAACTCCACCTCCGAATCCATACCAACGAGAAACCTTACGCTTGCGAGGTGTGCGATTACACTTGTACGCAGCTTGGAAGTCTGAAAGTGCACAATCGCAAACATACCGGAGAAAAGCCCTTCAAATGTAACTTGTGCGACTATGCTGCTACTGCATCGGCACGTCTAAAGACGCATCGTCTATTGATTCACACCGAACCTAAAGACAAGCCGTTCAAGTGCAAGATATGTGGCTATGCGACAGGCTTGTCTAGTATGCTCAAAAATCATATGAAGGTTCATAGTAGCGTGAAACCATACAAATGTAACCAATGCGGTTTCGCCACTAAATATTCAGAGAACTTGAAAAGTCACATGAAGACTCACAACTGTAAATTGTAAATAGCCATGTTCAATATATAAGATTTCTTCTAATTGTAATGAAAAACTCTTCATAAAAAAGTTCCGAAATATCTTGTTAGACAGAGAAAATTAGTATTCGTTCTGATGTGCTCTGTATCCTCCAACAAATCGGATTGGCCTGTATCTAATCCATCTTTAACAATAAGCAAAATTATATATGCGTAACTGTATCTTTGTTCCCCTCACACCTGGTTTCTCACAGGTAAAATTCTGTTATCGTGAGTACCTTTTTGTATCTCTCATTCCCAACACAATAAATAAAATGCCCAAAGTCAACAATTTGTACGACCGTCCCTTACTACCTTAAGGTTACCCAGAACGTCGTAAATTTCAAGCTTAAGGATGTCAAGGCGAAGGCAAAATGGCTCCCAGCATTGCTTTGTATTTGCCCCTTCACAACATTTGTTCAGAATTCAATGAAGTTACGGATGCAGCCCTCGTTTTTGAATGGTTTGCTCATCGAGCGGGAATCTACTAACGGTTACTCGGTTTTCCCATCAAAGAACCGACCGAGTTTCACTACAAAACTGGGCTTACTGGAGTGAGAAAGCAGCTTTACAAGTTATCCTCATCATATTTTGACCAACTGTTTCAAGTTGCAGTTAGTTTGAAGCCAAATGTTGCAGAATTCAGAGACTTGAAAGTCAGCTTCATCTTGTGTTTCTCGAATCCTGTTAACTTCATTTTCGCTTTCAGTCGACAATGGATTGGGAAAATCGTTGGTTTCGCTGCAGGAAGTGTGCACGTTACATCCGAACTCCAAAGGAGTTTTTGAACCACAAGAAGAACAACTGTCGAATTTTGAATTCAATCAATGCTGCGAAAGCCAGCAGGTGAATACTGCATTTGAAAAATAGCAGGACTAATTTTTTGTCATTTCATAAAATCATAAACCTTGTTTTTCTGTTTCAGAGTTGCCAGGAAACCCAATGCCAGTATTGCAACTCCCGGAAGCAAGCAAGCCGCAGCTCGGTTCAAGAAATTCCAATGCAAACTCTGCAAATATACCACCAACTTGAGTGGAAACCTCAAGTCTCACACTCGCATCCACACTGGCGAAAAACCTTTCGCCTGCAACCAATGCAATTACAACACTAGCCGGCCCGGGAGTCTAAAAGTCCACAATCGGAAACACATGGACGAGAAACCATTCATCTGCCAGCTATGCAACTTATCTTCCAAGCGAAATGGTGACTTGAAAAAGCACAGTCTTTCTCACACTGGAGAAACGCCATTCAAATGCCCAGCCAGTTTTAACACTCGAAGATTCCTCGAAGTTCACATAGTAAAACAACACGGAGTTTTATCCAAGCGCTGTCGCTTCTGCTTGAAACAATTCAATTCTGCTGCTAGAAGAAAAGTTCATGAGCTAAAACACACTGGAGAGCGTCCCTACAAATGCAACAAATGCACCACCGCCTTCGCTGAAAAAGGTGATCTTAAAAAGCATTTGCTCCGCCATGAAAAAACAAAACAGTTCAAATGTGACTTCTGCGCCTACGCCAGCAACTTTAAGAAAGATCTGGCTGTTCATGCCCGCATTCACACAGGCGCCAAATCCTACGAGTGCAAAATTTGCGACGCCACATTCCTTGCAACTGGCAGCCTCAAGAAACACATGGACATTCACAATAACATTAAGAAGTTCAAATGCCAATTTTGCCACTACGTCACCAATTACTCCAATGCACTCAAACTCCATCTTCGAACCCACACCGACGAAAGACCCCACAAGTGCAACTTGTGCGACAAAACCTTTATGCAGCTTGAAGGTTTGAAAGTACACAGCCGCACTCATACTGGAGAGAAGCCTTACAAATGCGAATTGTGTCCATATTCTGCCATTTGTGCAGAAACTCTAAAAAGACATCGTCTCATGAAACATACCAACGAAAGACCCTTCAAGTGCTCGCTTTGCGATTACGCGACGATTGTGTCCAGTGAGCTGAAAAAACACCTTCTGACTCACAGCGATGAAAGGCCATTTAAATGCGATCATTGTGATTATGCCGGTAAGTCGGCAAAACATCTAAAACAACATCAGAAAATTCACATTCGAGATTGAACACCAGCATAAAAATGTACAAAAAGAGCTGACTTCCGTTATGCCCTCAGGCGAACTTGTTTCAAATATTCATCATCTCCTTGAACCGTAAATTTGATTGGGGTGCGGGTGCTGGACAGGATGGAGCAAACCAAAGAGCACACATTCAAGCCCCTTGAGTACTTGAGTTCACTCAACTGTAACCTGCACCCTTGATACACCTGTGCTTATATTTTTGATTCTTTTGTGTCTTGATTCCGAGGAAATATAGAGCAAGTGCAAGCTCATGAACCAAAATTTGCCGCCATAAAGGAACACAAACACCTTAATTTTCGCGGCTAACTGATCCGCTCCAGCATTGTTTTTGTCTTCTTCCTCATCAGTCAATAATTATATTTTGGTTTCATTTGACTCCTCAAAGAACAAGTCTCGGACTACATAGTGACAGCAACAATTCTTATTTTGAAAACTTGGCTCTTGGAAAGTGAATCCGCAATCAACGATGGATTGGAAAAATCGCTGGTTTCAGTGCAAAATCTGTGGTCAATATATTCGGACTCCAAAAGCGTTTCTGGACCACAAAAAGAGCAAATGCACAACAAACCTCAAACAAAACTCGGTCACTTCTGCCACTTCGAGCGCAAGGTAACTTTCACAGCCTAAAACGACAAGAAAACACTGAAGTAAATAATTATTGAATAGACAAATATATTTCCTTGTTCTGATTTCACAGACTGCAAAATAAAGGGCATCATCAACGACAAAAATCACATGGTGATCGTCACCTGAAATTCAAGTGCAACTTATGCGAATACGCCACAAATATCCCTTTCTGTCTGAAACAACACTCGCGAACCCATTCGACCGAAGCGTCCTACGTCTGCAAGCTGTGCAATTTCTCAACCAGGCATCCATCATCTTTGAAACTGCACAACCGTCATCACACTGGAGAAACGCTCTTCAAATGCGATGAATGTCCGGCCAGCTTCAACACCCGGGTATTCCTCGGACATCACATGTCAGATCAACATCCGGTAGTAGAACTTCAGTCGCCGATGTCAAAGGTTGAAATCATCGTCGACCCTGAAACAGGCGTCAAGAAATACAAATGCAAGTTTTGTGACTACTTCACTCACCACTCAAAAAACATCTCATCTCACATTCGAACCCACACTGGCGAAAGACCCTTCGTTTGCAAACTGTGTAATTACGCCTGCAAACA
This sequence comes from Sphaeridia pumilis, assembly GCA_034698345.1. Taxonomy (NCBI): domain Eukaryota; kingdom Metazoa; phylum Arthropoda; class Collembola; order Symphypleona; family Sminthurididae; genus Sphaeridia; species Sphaeridia pumilis. The sequence goes on along the minus strand of JAQGBJ010001348.1, from coordinate 13,656 downwards.
GCGTTCAAGTCTCTCAGTGCACATGCGTTCTCACGCTGGAGAAACACCGTTTAAATGCAGCACGTGCTCAGCCGGCTTCAACACACGACTCAAGCTCTCTAACCACATTGCGAAACAACATGAAGAACGTCGCCCAGGTGAAATCGAAGCATATCTGCGAAAATCCGCCAAGGGTGAAACCAAAACTTGCCGCTTTTGCTTTAAATTGTGCCGTTCAATTCTAAAGCGAAAAACGCATGAGCGAATTCACACCGGCGAGAAGCCTTTCGAGTGCACACAGTGCAGCTCCAGCTTCAGTGATAAAGGGGCTCTAAGAATCCACAAGCTGACCCACGATGAAGAAACCAAGCAATTCAAGTGCAGCTTTTGCGACTACGCTTGCCGCAGCAAGCAAGGACTGCAAACACATGTTCGAAGTCACACAGGAGAAAAACCCTACAAATGCCACTTATGCGACGCTACGTTCAGACAAACAAGCCACCTCAAGACACACCTTAACATTCACAACAACGTCAAAAATTTCAAGTGTCACGTGTGCACATACATTACAACCAACTCGACGTCACTGAAAAGTCATCTGCTGACGCATTCTGAAGAAAGACCATTCATCTGTAACGTTTGCAATGCAGCATTTAAGGAGCTAAACGCGATGAAAGGCCACAAGGTCCGTATTCACACAGGCGAAACACCGTTCAAATGCTACAATTGCGAAGCCAGCTTCAAGTGCCGACGCTCCCTTGGACATCACTTGACACAAAGTCACAAGGATTCTGATGGATACAAATGCAACTCCTGCGACCATGTCAGTAAGACACATAGGAACCTGAGAGAACATTTGTGTATCCACACAGGCGAGAAGCCGCTCAAGTGTCAACAATGTAAATTTTCCTGTGCACACAGAGCAAGTTTTAGAAGGCATGTGCGTTCTCATGCAGGACAAACGCTGTAAAAGTGTCGCGTGTGTAAATTTTATTTTCTTGGTTATCGGAAATTGAGTTTAGCTTTTTACAAAAATGTGTAAATCAACTGCATCATTACTATAAATAAAATCAGATTGTTAAATACTCACAGCTCCAGCCAAATTAAAGTCTATAGACTCCCTTGTCTCATCTGAAAAAACATATCATTTTGCCTTGTGAACAATAATCTCTTGCAAGTTTCAAAGGAAAAGCAAGTTGTTTTGATGCCAAGGGAGATTGAGAAAATCTCACTTGAAGATGCGTACACAAAATGTTGACTCGTACACCCGTTGGCCCAAATCTGTTCCTATTTTCGGCTCTTCTCTTCCATGTCCTGGTTCTGAGAACCATAAATATACACTAAGCTCAGCTTCAACAAGATTTCCCGCCATCTCTAAAGGCACTATCGCAACAGTCAATTCCTCTTCCAACTGAACCAACTGTTGTGAAATGTTTGATTGTGAAAAGTTTACAGTAATATTCAGTTCGGTAAATATTCCGTTCTAGTTCGTTTCTCTGATGGGTTCAGGTGTTTTAGTGCGGCGTTCAAATGTCCTATATTTTGTCCAGATGAATAAAAGTTAGAAGCATGTACGATATCAATCAAGAATTATCTGACAGAAAAAGCGTGTTGTCAAATGCCTTATAGTGATAAAAAAATCCGATCTTAAAAACTTGACCATTGAAAAGTGAATATCAGCAATGGATTGGGCAAACCGTTGGTTTTTCTGCAAAGCGTGTGGCCAATATATTCGAACCCCGAGAGCGTTTCTGGAACACAAAAAGAACAAATGCAAAAGTCTCAACCAAAACCTGGACACTTTCTCAACTTCAAATGATAGGTAGGTCAGATTTCAGATTTCAAGATTTCTTAGCTAAGGCTGGATCGTGATTACATATGCATCTCATATGCTTACAAAAGTAATTCATGTCGCCAAGTTAATTTACTTTTATAACTTTTATTACTATTATAGGCCTCCAAAGGAAGAACATGATCAGCCACAAGGATTCGACGGCAAAACAATCAGCGCAGTCGAGAACAACCTCAAAAAGAAATTCAAGTGTCATCAGTGTCAATACTCGTCTAAACGTATTGATGCCTTCAAACGACACCTGGTAACGCATTCGACCGAAAAATCATTTGTCTGCAAATTGTGTAATTTTGCAAGCAAGTGCTCAAGTAACTTGAAACTCCACAGTCGTGGCCACACTGGAGAAACGCCATTCAAATGTTCCCAGTGCAGCGCCAGCTTCAACACTCAACAGTACTTGGGTGTCCATATTTCAAGGGAACACGAAGAACGTGATCCAGGGGACGAATACAGAAAGCCTGTTCCAAAAGAAGAATCGAAAAAATGTCGCTTCTGCCCAAAAGTTTTCACCGCCGTACTTTTCAGGAAACAGCATGAACGAACACACACCGGAGAAAAGCCCTTCAAATGCACCAAATGTGGCAAAGCGTTCACGCAAAGGGTTAATTGTAGACACCATATGCTCACCCACAGTGAAATTAAGCGTTTCAAGTGCGATTCCTGCGACTACGCTTGCAACAACAGAAATACTCTTAAAAGTCACGGACTCATTCATACTGGTGAAAAACCTCACAAATGCATTGTGTGCGACGCTTCCTTCACACGACCCGAATATCTCAAACAACACATGATTGTTCACAGCGACGTCAAAAAGTTCAAATGTGAAATGTGCAATTACACTACCAAGAGACGCACGGATCTAAAAGGGCATAGTAGATATCACACTGGAGAAACGCCGTTCAAATGTGAAGACTGTCCAACCAGTTTCAACACGAAAACATCCCTCAATTTTCACACTGCAAGGCAACACAACCCGCTTGGGCCAAACGAAAATCCCCAGCAGCGGAGTTCAACGGTTGAACCAAAGAGTTGCCGTTTCTGCTCCAAGAAGTTCAGTTCTGTTTCTCACAGGAAAACACACGAGCGTATCCACACTAACGAGAGACCATTCGAGTGCAAGCAATGCGACGCTAGTTTCACTTCAAAAAGGTCCCTCCAAAGTCACAAGCTGACCCACGAAACCGCCAAACGATTCAAATGTGACCTTTGCGAATACGCTTGCCAGAGGAAGCAAAGCCTACAACACCACACTGGATCAAAACATTACAAATGCGACATTTGCGAAGCTAGTTTTGGACGGCGTAGCACCCTTAAGCTGCACAAGCTGACGCACAACTCAACCGGTTCAAATGTCACTTGTGCCAGTTCGTAACCAATTACCAATCATCCCTTGAAATCACTTACGGATTCATACAGACGAAAAACCTTACAAATGCAATGTGTGCGACAAAGCGTTCCGGAAGCCGCAAACTCCGAAAGTGCACAACAACATCCATACTGGAAAGAAGCCTTACGAGTGCCAATTGTGCGCCTATACTGCCGTTTCAGCACACTCTCTCCAAAAACATCGCCTTGCAAAACACACATCAGACAAACCCTTCAAGTGATCTTCCTGAAATTATGCAGCAGTTTTGCCCAGCATGCTTAAAAAGCATTTGCAGGTTCATAGTAGCGTAAAATCGTTTAAATGCAAGCAATGCGCTTTCACCAGTAAGTTTCGAACAAACGTAAAAAGCCACATGAAAACGCACGATTAAACGTGAGATTCCTGATTAGTTTCGGGAATACTCTATTTTTTGCTACTGTTAACTGTAATTGTACTTTTTTCAACTTTCAATCAAAGTGGCTGGACAAAGCGACGCTTAATATTTTTAAAGTGTAATCACAAATCTCGGAATCAATACAAATTTTAAAATGGATCAAAGAGTAATGTCAATGTGTCAACAATTTTTAATTTTTGTATCAAAAAATTTCGATTAGCTTTAAGTCAGCTACAAAGGTATGTACATGTATATCTCATCGTTTTTCCCTTGATTCTGATGCCAGTTGCTTAGATTAGACTTGACCGACTTGAGAATAGCTTCACTCGCCTCGTCCTGAACCAACTCATGCCAAAGCTTCCAAAGAGGTTCCGCGACCAGAGTTATGAAACTGACCTGCATCAAAAATATTCATAACGTAAACAAATATTTACTTAAACAACCTGAACCCAGTCCAGCTCTTTACCTGCGTTTTGGGCACATTGGTGCTGTGTCGGTCGCAACTGGGCGACACTACGAAGCCAAGCGTTTCTTCTTGGTCCCCCAAAAGGAAGAGTTCTTTGAAAAGGCAGTCGACAGAACGTTCGTAGGTCTTGAAACGCTTTGTGGGGTTGCTGAGGTCAGCAGAGTGAAGTAGAAATTGAAGTACCTGAAACGAGAACAAGAAGTATTTTGTGTCAATATAAATGCAACTTGTTGTTAAGATTTTTTTGGACTTACTGTGATTTTTTCTTCATAAGACTCCAAATGGATTTTGCGACGCTTTTGCTCAAGAACGATACATTTGAAGCGAATCATGAGTTCGGCATGTCGAGCCATGTCTGTCGCCAAAACCTGAAAATTATTCAAGCAAGCGTCAAGTCATACAAATACACTACATAATTTGTCTGCTTTCCAACAAAAACTCACCATGTCAGTAACGAGTCTTTTGAAGTACTCGGATTGAAGAGCATCGAGGCCACAAAGTATATTACAATGCGCGCCGTCAAGAATACAGAAAGCTGTCAAGAGATGGCGCTCTTCCAAGTACGGCCAGTTTTCTCTGCTCGCTCCCTCTGAAACCTCATCTTTCTTGCCTGTAAATTGAAAGCATGCTTATACGGTTTCTGCACACACGCAAAAAAGACAAGTTGAACTGCGCATGCGCTTACAAATCTGGGCCAAAAAACCGTTCGACCAGCCCGGATGACCGGCATCATGGACAGCAGCGGCAAAGAGTGCAGCAAAAACTTCTAGTTTCGAAAAAGTTCCCTGGAAAATTCAAGGTTACCAGCTGGCGGGAAAATTGAAATTCTGAAAAATTACAAATGTACTTACATCGAAAGCCGAACTATTGAGCAAGACATGAACGCAGTGAGTTACATCGGCGGCGTGGCTACTGTTGTGGTACGGCATTTTGTCGTCGTATTGGTCTTCGAGGCAGCTCAAAAAGTTATTGAGCGTCAACTTTGAAATATTGAATTCTGCAGCTATAGCCCGTTTCTAATGGAAATGGTCAAAAAAATTTGCACTGGTTTGTTCAGACCGGAAAAATGAGCAATTTTTTTTTCGCTTACTTGAAATATCGAAGAAACAACCTCAGCCAACTGTTCACCGTTAGCCACGTCAGCAAGCGCGAAAATGTCCAAATCCCAATCGTCCACTTTCTCCAGCAACTTGCTACAGGAAACTTTTTGATCTGAAAAAGCTGGTTCGCGTCTGCCGAAAATAAGCTTTTGAAATATTTTATACACACAGGTTAATATCAAAGATATTTTATGAAAAATCGACCCTTGAAAAAACTGGTTTCGAAAATCTTGACGAGGAATTGTATCAAAATTAAGTGGCAGGATCAAACCACCTCCTGATTTTGCTTTTTCCTGTGTTGGATGAGCCATTTCGAAAAACTGGTTCTTTCGAACAAAAGCTTGCTTAACAACTGTTTAATACGTACGCAGCAACTAGGACTGACTGACTTCTTCCAGTCCAGAGCTTCCATTTAAATACTGGCTTGGATTTAAGGGCTGGCGGATACTGTTTACGCGGGATTAGTAGATTTGAAAATTATCTCAAAATTTTGTACTCATTGAACTTGTTGCCTTTGTGGGATACCGCACTTTAACGTTCAAAACATAAAAATTATGAACAGCTTATAGAGTTAACAGTAGCACAGATTAGTAAAACAGCAACGTCGTACCAAATCTATGTCCACAAGCTTCAGAAAGCCGGAACAAAGCTGAAACGTTTATTTTTTTCAGATACGCTAATCTTCCTACGATGTAACCTTGAAACTTGACAAATGTTACGTAGATAACCGTTGAAAAAATGCGTCGTTGCCAGTGGGATCCATTTTTTAAATCTTTCCATTACTGTTCCCCGGCTGATTTTAGTGTGATGCTACGACAAGTCGGTTTACGAAAGTAAGTTTTTTAGCCAAACCAAAGAAACAACTGTGCAAGCCCTTAAAGGACGCGGCGAACATGAATGTACAACGGTTTGAGGTTTTAAACAAGGTTTTTCGCAAGAATTGCAAGTGGTTGCAGTGAGTTTTTTCAAACGTAGAGTTGCAGTTTGCGATGCCGTAAGTCAAGAAAAATTAAAAAAAATTGTTGACAACTCGAATGTGTACATGTTTGGTTGAAGATTATAACGTTACCTAATAAACAAATATATAATGCTAAATGTAAATCAATAGTTGATAGCTGTGGTGGATATTTTACTCGTGGAATTTGCCGCCACTCATCTGGGGATCGCCATCCGTGGGGATTTTGTGGGTTCTTCCAGAGATGGCGCTCCACGTCACGGTTATAGAGGCAATACTGCTGAAGTTCTAGTTACAAATTCGCCATATCTTTTTGCTAGTTATTTTCTATTTTTAGTTATCTATCTTTTACATAATCTAAATTTTAAAAATTTGAAATATATCTAAACGTTCATGTATCTGTTAAGGTTCTCACCAGCTCGAACGTATTACTAATTGAGCATTAAAATAGCAGAAATTGTGTATTCTATCCCAGCATATGAGCCAGCATTGGAAAAATTCAAAAATAACATAATAATCTCTCTCGCCAGTTTCAAAGCAAGTCTTTCGATTCGATATAATCGAAAGCGATAGAAGCAGTGAAAGATAAGGAAATGCTGATGCTGAATAGACGTCGTGAGACGAAATTGATGCAGGTGTTTGTCATTATTTGAAGCCTTCAAAGTTTGGAGAGAGTCAACTAAACGGAACACCAAGCCCCTTTGTTCAGTGTACATCTGTGTCCAAAGCTGTTCAGATTTCTTGCTATTATCTTGTTTGTGCCATAGTTCTGATAAACATAAAAATATAAATTATGCTCACATCCACAGCTCAAACCAGAAGATTTCTGGTTTCTCTGTGGGATGGAATCCACATCAACAGCTAATTTCACTGGCCGCTCAAGCATTGGTGGTGGTGGTGTATTCGATTGTGGGGAGTTGATAGGTTGCAACTTTAAACTAATTACGTTCTAAGGGTTTGAAAATTAGGGATTTCGTCAAGCTTGTGTGCAACTGTGGTCAAACAAAGGCTTGGTTGAAGGAATACGAAACAAGCAATCGTCAATGTATTGGGCTAACCGTTGGTTTCTCTGCAAAGGGTGTCGAAAACATATTCGGACCCCAAAAGCGTTTCTGGGCCATAAAAATGGCGAATGTAAAAGTCTCGAGAAAAGCGTGGACCCTTTTTTGACTTCAAATGACAGGTAGCTCAAATTTTAAAATTTCTTGTATCTAAACCGAGATTGACTGAGGCGCGTAAAGAAAGAACGCAATCTCCTGAGGTTTCCTTCTCGAATTGCGTAAAAATTGACTTCAACTTTTATTACTGTTACAGACCTTCCAATGAAGAACATGATCAGCTTCAGAAATCAAAAGGCGAACAAACAATCACCATAGTCACGAACAACCTCAAAAAGAAATTCAAGTGTCATCAGTGTCAATACTCGTGTAAACGTATTGGCGACTTCAAACGACACATTCTAACCCATGCGACCGAAAAATCATTCGTCTGCAAATTGTGTAATTTCGCAAGCAAGACTCCCAAGAACCTAAAAATCCACAGTCGAGGCCACACGGGAGAAACGCCCTTCAAATGCCCCCATTGCAGCGCCAGCTTCACCAATCAACATTACCTGGGTGTCCACATTTCAAGAGAACACGAAGAACGCGATCCTGGAGACCAATTTAAGAAGCCTGTTTCAAAAGGAGAATCAAAGAAATGTCGTTTCTGCTCAACAGTGTTCACTAAGGTGCTTTTTAGGGAACAACATGAACGAACACACACGGCCGAAAAGCCCTTCAAATGCAACCAATGCAGCAAAGTATTTCAGACAAGAGCCCAGCGTAGAACTCACAAGCTCACCCACAACGAAACTAAGCGATTCAAGTGCGATTCCTGCGACTGCGCTTGCAACAGCAAAAATAATCTTAAAAGACACGGATTTACTCACACTGGTGAAAGACCCTACGCATGCACAGTCTGCGACGCTTCATTTAGACAGGAAGTAAACCTCAAACAACACGTTACGATTGTTCACAGTGACGTCAAGAATTTCAAATGCCAAATGTGTGACTTTGCTACCAAGAGGCTTGGAACCTTAAAAGTACATAGTGGTTATCACACTGGAGAAACGCCGTTCAAATGCGAAGACTGTCCAGCCAGCTTCAACACGAAAACATCCCTCGGTTTTCATACTGCAAGGCAACACAACCCACTTGGACCAAACGAAGATCACCAGCAGCGAGGTTCAACGGTTGAATCAAAGAGCTGCCGTTTCTGCTCCAAACAGTTCAGTTCTGTTTCTTACAGGAAAGCGCACGAGCGTAGCCACACTAACGAAAGACCCTTCGAATGCAAGCAATGCGCTGCAAGCTTCACTTCACAGATGACCCTCCGAGGCCACAAACTGACACATGATGCAGTCAAACGATTCAAGTGTGACCTTTGCAATTACGTTTGCCAGACAAAGCGTGCTCTACAAATGCATCTAGTGATTCACACGGGAGAAAAGCCTTTTAAATGCCACGTTTGTGACGCCACTTTTGCACGGCAAAACGGGCTCAAGGAACACCAGCAGGTGCACAACAGAGTCAAAAGGCTCCAATGTCACTTGTGCCAATTCGAAACCAATTACCCGTCATCACTTGAAAACCACTTACGGATTCATGCCAACGAGAAACCTTACAAGTGCAATGTATGCGACAAAAGCTTTCGAAATCCGAAGACTTTGAGAGTGCATACCCGCACTCATACTGGAGAGAAGCCTTACAAGTGCAAGTTTTGCCAATATGCTGCCGCTTCAGTATCCAATCTCTCCAGACACCGTCTCGTGAATCACACAAGATACAGGCACTAATTGGAACATACATTTAATTTCGATCGGAACATCAACAAGCAGCTTGGGAAGTTTTTGCAACTAAGGAAACAACTATTAGAGGGAATATATGTGAATAAGTTGTTTCATGTCTTCATGTGAACTTTTGTTGTATATCAAAACATTTGAACTTTTAACCAAACCTGACTCAAGTTCCCACGCTAATTTTAAACTGCATTGCAGCACGGTCCTGAGAATGTTTCTTGAGATTTTGTCAGTCCTGCCGGTTAAAAATAAAAGATGAATATAGGTTTGAAGCATATTAATGTTGAATTTTACGCACTTTTATAAATTCCAAAACATTTTAAATCATAATTAGAGTTCTACTCAACTATAAATCTTAAGCTGAGCTCATATCAAGCTGAGCTCTCAAGCCACGGGCTTTTTAGATTTCAAATCGCCCGTACGGACCTCTAGCGGCAGAAACGCGCAAGTACTTTCTCCGCCTCACTTGAGCTTTTTCACTTCTCCTCTCCCTATCATTGCTGCATAGCCATCGTTCCAACTATAACATGCCAAGGCCGTCCTTCAACTCCATCCACAATCCAAGTAAGATTCCTCCTCATCGCTTCATAAGGTTCACCTCAACCCTGACAGTAGAATCCAGTGAAAGGCAAAGAGAATGAATTATCAAGTACTTGGAACTCTCCAGCATTGAAAACCCCACTACATGTACTAAATCGCGTCCTTTTCGTTTTCAAGTCCGTCAACCTGCCTTCTAAGGTTATTATTTGTAACAAACAAAACAAAACAGTTTTTCTCACGTGGGAGAAACGTCATTTAAATGGACCGTCTGCAGCGCCGCCTTCAACAGTCAACGCCACCTCGTGTGTGATTACGCAACAGCCAAATCCAGTGAGCTGGCAAGGCATATGTTATAGGAAATATGTTACTGCTTTTGTACGTTAAAATAAGATATTATTCTGTACGTCTTCTCGAGATTGCGAATTCTCGGGGATTCGGGTTTTGGCTCCCGTCTCGCTAACATCTTCTGTATTCGCGTGTGTGAATCTTCTAGTACGAGTGATTAAATTATGCACCGTTAATTTCCATTTATCTCTTCTCCTCAATAGTTTACCTGTTAATTACTTCATCTTAATCAACGCACAAGAAGCAAGTAACATCTCTCAGTCAGGCAGTACAACTCAGTCAGGGCAAATCAGCACACTTTACCAAATATTTGCAAATATTATAAGTAATTCAAAGACAGACATGATATACCACTATCACACATATGTTGAGCCACAGTGATGTTAGGCCATTTAAATGTCATCATTGCGTTTATGCCAGCAAGTCAGCCGAGTGCTTGAAAAATCATGTGAGGAGATGACGTAGTCCAGAAGACGTGGACAATCATCTCCAGCCAGCTTCAAAGTAAAGCAAATATTTCGATTCAATACAGCGAAAAAGATGGATAGAATCACAGTTGAAGATAACAAAATGCGGACTACTCTTGTCAGACGGAATTTTCGTCATTATTTGCAGCCTTCCAAGTCGCATAAGACGAGCTAAACGGATGAGTGTTTGTTTGTACAGTGCTATATCTGTGTATGAAGCTGTTCAGATTTCTGACTCTAATCTAGTGTAAGATGATTCTGATGGACATAAATTAGTCTCACAGCCACAGTTTAAACCAGAAGATTTGTCCTCCATCTCTGTGGGATGGTACCCACAGCAACAGCTGATTTCACTGTCAACTCAGCCACTCCACCATTGTGGTCTGGTGGTGTATCCGGATATTCGATTGTGGAAACTAGGTTTTCGAAACGTGAATATGCAATCAACAATGGATTGGGAGAACCGCTGGTTCTTCTGCAAAGCCTTTGGTCAATATATTCGGACCCCAAAAGCGTTTCTGGACCATAAGAATATCGAATGTAAAAGTCTCGAGCAAAATGTGGACACTTTTTTGACTTCAAATGACAGGTAGCTCAAATTGAAAAATTTCTTGTAGCTAAGCCGACAGTGGCCGAGGTGCGTAAACAAAGAACGCAATCTCCTCAGGTTCCGTTCTCGAATTGCGAATAAAAATTGAATTCAACTTTTATTACTGTTACAGATCTTCCAAAGAAGAACATGATCAGCTTCAGAAATCAAAAGGCGAACAAAAAACCAGCATAGTCGAGACCAACCTCAAAAAGAAATTCAAGTGCCATTTGTGTCAGTACTCGTCTAAACGTATTGGTGACCTCAAACGACATATTTTGCGCCATTCGACCCAAAAGTCGTTCGTCTGTAAGTTGTGCAACTATGCAAGCAAAACTTCGACGGATTTGCGAAATCACAGTCGAGGTCACACGGGAGAAACGCCTTTCAAATGCTGCCACTGCAGCGCCAGCTTCAACAATCGAAACTTCCTCGGTCTTCACATTTCACGAGAACACGAAGAACGCGATCCTGGAGACGAATACAGAAAGCCTGCTTCGAAAGAAGAATCAAAGAAATGTCGTTTCTGCCCAAAAGTGTTCAGCGCCGTACTTTTCAGGAAACAGCATGAACGAACACACACCGGAGAAAAGCCCTTCAAATGCAACAAATGTGGCAAAGAGTTCACGCGAAAGGGTCATTGTAGACGCCATATGCTCATCCACAGCGAAACTAAGCGATTCAAGTGCGATTACTGCGACTACGCTAGCAACGAAAAAACGAAGCTTGAGACTCACGGACGCATTCACACTGGAGAAAAACCTTTCAAATGCGAAGTGTGCGACGCTTCGTTCAGAAACGCATGGACCCTTAAACAGCACATGATTGTTCACAGCGACGTCAAAATGTTCAAATGCCAAATGTGTGATTTCAATACCAAAAAATATGAAGAGCTAAAAGTGCATAGTGCTTTTCACACTGGAGAAACGCCGTTTAAATGCGAAGACTGTCCAGCCAGCTTCAACACGAAAACATCCCTCGGATTGCATACTGCAAGACAGCACAACCCAGTCGGCCCACAAGAAAATTCCGAGCCACGAAGTTCAAAGGTTGAATCAATGAACTGCCGTTTCTGCTCCAAACAGTTCAGTTCTGTTTCTTACAGGAAAACGCACGAGCGTATTCACACTAACGAAAGGCCTTTCCAATGCAAGCAATGCGGTGCGAGCTTCACATCAATGGGGTACCTCCGAAATCACAAGCTGACCCACGAAGCAACCAAACCATTCAAATGTGACCATTGCGAATACGCTTGCCAGAGGAAGCATAATCTACAATATCATCTAGTGACTCACACGGGAGAAAAACCTTTTAAATGCAACGTTTGCGATGCCAAGTTTGCTCGGCAATACAGCCTCAAGAGTCACCAGCGGGTGCACAGCAGCATCAAAAGGTTCAAATGTCACTTGTGTCAATTCGTAACCAATTACCCGGCATCCCTGAAAGACCATTTACGGATTCATTCCAACGAGAAACCTTACAAGTGCAATTTATGCGACAAAAGTTTTCGAATGCTGCAGAATTTGAAACAGCATACCCACACTCATACTGGAGAGAAGCCTTACAAGTGTCAATTGTGCGATTATGCTGCCATTTCAGCAAGTACTCTTTCCAGTCATCGCCTCGTGAGCCACACAGAAGACAGACCCTACAAATGCGCTTCGTGCAATTATTCGACTGTTTTTTCCAGCAGTCTTAAAAGACATACAAAAACCTGTTCAAGTTCCAAGCAACATTCATAAGAGCTCTAGTGACAGAAACTTACTTTCTCCGCCTAACACAAATGTTTCACTCCTTCCTCTCCTTATCATTGCTGCCGCCGCATTCTCTTTTGTTTTTGAACGTGTCATATTGTTCACAAGTTTTCAAATCTCGTTGGCAGCACAACTAAGAACTTGACTGACGTGATGCAAAAACAGCTGACGTTAATAACAAAAGTTTAATTAATCACCAAATGAAGTGTTACATGAGAATAAGTTTATGGAGTTCAAATTAACAGAATATATATAAACGTTTGTTTTGCTCATTTTGTTAGTAACGACAATTCGAAATTACGCAATAATTTACACAATTGCAAGTTGAATCAAGTGTTGATGACTAAAAAGATGCCATTTATTAATCTACTGGAAGAACAATCGCTTTTGGCTCGTCTTTTGGAGAAGAGCGTTTGTGGCGCGCTTTTTAGAACTACGTCATCTGAATCGGGTAGATCAGTGGACAAAGTAGTAGTAGAAGTTTCCACTTTGGGAGAATAGTGCGTTTACACACATATATATATATTTTTTAGCTGTTTGTCGATAAAATTTCATTTATAAAGTTGGTTTGCAATCGTTGTGGCTGAGCGTGCTCAAAGCTGATTTTATGGGCGTTGCTGACTTGAATTAGCTACCGATGTGAAGGTTTGACATGTGGAGACTAATTGGATTATGTCAATTGTCGCATGTGTGTTTCGACTCAAAACAACCAGCTGGTTAGGTAGGCTTTTAAGAAAATTGATGAATTTTACATCAGCTGTCAACTCGACGTGGAGAGCAAACAAATGCCAAGTCAGAAGTCATTGCCAAAAGTGCCGCAGCGTGGCTCCTGAGCACATTTCAGTTCAACATATAAATGTTCTTGCTATCTTCACCGTATTACCACATATCTAGATCCAACACAGCAGTTTCAGCATTGAACATTTTGCATGTTCAAAAAACTGAGATCTTTGAAACAAGATTTGCGACGAAGCAGCGTCGCTTTCGCCATGGTCAAAATGCGACGCAGC
>JAQGBJ010001347.1:0-24043 GCA_034698345.1 Sphaeridia pumilis | reverse complement strand
TTTGCATGTTTTTCACCTTTTACACAGTGAAGGTCAAGGGCCCCGGACTTAAGTTATGCCAGAGTTCTAGTCCTCACCATGCATACAAACGGTTGCGAAATCTGTTGATATTTGAATTAAATGCCGAAAAATGTTGCTTAGCTACCACTTCAACAATTCAACCGCATAAATTTCAGCAAGTTAGCCGATACCTGACTGAAGCAAGTTGAAGTGATTCAACAATTAATGAGTAACGTAACCGCTCTAACTGCTACTTGCTACGCTCCTAAATCTACCAGATACTAGGATTGTAGCTGGGTTCTGATTCGTGGCTGAAGACTGACTGACTTGCAATAATAACAGTTCTAACCTGACTGATTCACAATCGTCTATAACTCGATGGTTCTGAAGTCTAACGGGCAACCAGAATCTAGAAATCGGATGCTAAATAAATAGACGGCGGTTTCAGGTACTAAACTTCTTCGCTCGACATTTAATAACCTCCTTAAAACCCTATTCCAAAATTACCCTTTACAACAATAATACACGTCCGATCACTTCAACAGTCAAAGCCCAACTCCGCGAAGTTGCCAATTTCATTCCCCAAAGTGCGTCATTCCAGACGACAACCAAACGTCGGACACAAGCCCTCCTGGCTTGCTTACAATCAACCAATCAGAGTGCAGATGGCGCCTGATTCAAAAACATAAACAAACATCAAAATCTTAAAGTCGCTTGAATCGACACCTGGAATTTTTTTAAAACTCAGCTAATGAATTAAAAATTCAGAATTTTGCACGTAGCAAAATGGGCATTGCGAATTACCGATTGAGTTGACATTGAGGGTATACGGCAATAGTTCAAAACTATATATCATATATACTAACGGTATCCTATCCACCTATTCTAAAATAACTTTAACAATCTTGTCTTCTTCACCCGTCGAAGATCCAAAAACGGCTGCAACAACTTTGTTTCGAGCTGCTTCTTGATCTTCCATCCTTCTCTGAACGACTTTTGGGGCACAGTAGTCGACGCAAGTTAAGCCAATGAAGACGACTTTGACCCACACAAGAACAGAATCGAGTACGAAGTCATTTACATCCAAAGAAAACAACACGGTTTCAGCAGCCCAGAACAAAACGTAGAAGCAAATCCAGATGATGAGAAAACGTTTGGCGGGAGTCATCTAAAATTCAAAAGAATTTGTTACCGTCTTTCTGATTGGCAATCATTGTTTCATATGTGAAGTTGTAAACTACACTTACACCGACAGGTCCATTCTTAATCAGTTCAGAAGACAGGTAGATTGCAAATAAGAAATCCCAGAGATGTGGTAGCACTGCAACAACAAAAAGGATCCAGATTATTACGTAAAAACTAATTAAGAACACACGCCAGTCTCTGAACACAGAACAACTTACTGAAGAACAGGGAGTTGTTGCCAGACAAGTATCGACCAACCCAAACAAAAGTTCTAATCATGGCCAGGATCTGAAACGAAAATTCGTTACGAAATTAGCATCAGAATCAGCGGCTTGTACCAGTGCCTTGCAATATGTGACGACAAAAATTTGTAAGCTTACTGTATAAACTGCAGCCATGGCCAACCAGGTGAATCCGTGCATATACTGAATAAAACGCATCGTAGAAGGGAAGTCAAAAAAGCCGAATTGAAAACTGACGGCGTGTACTCAACCGCTGGCGGGTGCATAGACCACGACTGGCTCTAGTAACATTCTTCTCCTTGAATCATCGGCATTGCAAGTCAAACGTACCAAGAGTAATTGCTTCACACAAAAGGCAATAAAAATTGCAATATGATGCCTAATTGTAAATACCACTTGAAAATCTCACACGGGTCGACGGAAGCTAGCCATTCTTGCTTTGGGCTTGTGGTAGCAATGTTGCCTCTTGAAAAATCCAAATCAAAAGTGCGGAGAAGCGCTGAGGGGCCTGCAAGGGTTCCTGGTGAAATACCCGAACCACCAACATTCAGATCCTTGGCCGATATCGATTCGCGCAGCATTGCTGCGTCTAGTTTATCATCGATAGGAAGCGTACTGAATTTGGTTCGACAAGAACCTTCGTCAACTCGACAAACCATTGCACCATCATCAGCTGTTTCAACAATTACAACACAAAGTTCCGTCCGTTCTACTGCAAAGTGTCCAGCTTCAACTAACTTTGGGCAAATTCCGTACCCAGTCCATCCTTGTGAGAACAAAAGGTCGCAGTCGAATGTAAACAACGTGATACAAGATCCTCCTCGTGCTACTTCCTCACAGCCAGCATCAAGTGACTCAAGATTCAACGCGATCCAATCGGCTGAGGAAAGAAGGAAAGCAAACAATCATCTGATCGAGACAAACGCAAGAGCACGAGCTGTGGAAGAGGAGAAAAGATATACAGAGAGGAAGCAGGAAAGCAGAAACGAGTGGCGATCCTGGCAATCCGCTTCAACACGCTATCTGGAAAGTGAGCAATCGAGACGATACAGTGAGAAGAAAGATGAAGAATCAAAGAGACGCCAGGAATTCCAGGACATGATCGATAGACAAATCGCTCTTGAGAGAAGTGGACAGACACAAGTGTCTTCAACATGCTATTATCCCTATCCGGATGACCAACAAGTTAACACTAGAACATGCAGAGGTAAAACCATTGAATCACAAAGAAGTCATAGAGTACATCATTTACATTGGCGGGAACGCCGTATTTGAGTTTGTTTTGCTTTTATTTGAAGATCAAGTTCAGAAAGTTGAACTGCCTCCACCAACTCCGATCGTCGACACTTCGGGATTCTTCGCAGGGGAAAATTCTGGTGCTATTCAAGGTAATGAGTAGCTTGTGGAATTGTGTGATTTAGCTTACTTCATTTGATCTAATTGAAAATTTCTTTCACAAGGCGCATTGCGTAACAAGAGGAAGCAAAGTTTGTTACACCGGCTTGTCAGACCTTTGACAAACGTTGACCCAGTTTACGAATACCGGCAAGTTGCAGAATGTAGCCAAGTTGCACCTGAACTTACGGCCGGTGAGTGTCAAGCAGTTTGGTTGGAATTTTCCTAGGTGGGCCTAAAATTAGATTGTCTTGTTGCAGACGAGTTAAACTCTGAGACGTTATTTCTGGTTAATGGCGAATTAATCGATTTGTCCATTTTTGACGGGTCAAGAAAGTTATCTTCAAGAGCTGCTGACTCCTACTTATCCATCCTGGAAGTGAGGAACTCCAAAGCTGTTCGAGATCGGGAAGTTCAAATCTGGTCCTCAAATTCCGTCTATTGTCCACCCGAAGTAAACATTGGAGTTTACCGTGACGGTACTGTCCAGGAAACATCTGGAAAAGCGATCATAGTCAAAGACGACTTTCTTGCTGCCGTGGGGAATGCAGAAAAGATTCTAGTCGGTATAATAGATAACGACACCACATCTGTTGCTTACGTTGTTGATAAGAGGTGAGTGTTCGGATTTTAAGCTTCTTCTAGCCGTTTGCGAATCCTTGCCAAACATTTGTTGCGTTTAACAGCAAGAAGAAGATTATCGTCAAAGACTTGGCAACCGATAGGAACCAACGATGTTTTGAAAAAGTCAAAACTGCTATAGCACAACGCTTGAAGGAGGATGGATGGGATGTAGAGTACCTCCTAAAGCCACTCTTGCCGTATTTGAAAAGTTAGTTATGGATGTTTATGCTCAGTAGATTTAAAATTGAATATAACAAAAGAATCTGATTTCTGCTTACAGGTGTAGATGCCGCCTTTCATGCAATGTATGCTATCGAAGCTTTTTTGAGCGGGAAAGACGTGATGGTGGGAGTTAAATCAATCGAAGATTATAAGCAGAAGATGAAGTGGTCAATTATAAATGAAGCTGGTATGTTCTTCGTTAATGGAGGATACCGAAAACATACACAATTTAAACGATATCTGTGGGCTTTAATTTCAGACAGCTGTATCAAAGTGTTACAAGAGTCTCAAGCTGAAGTCAAAAGACAGATCAAAGAATGCCATAGCAGCTTGATCGCCAAAGTCGAAGCCTCTCGAAATTTGACGGAATTGTTGGATTCTCTGCCTTCGTTCAAGCCCCTTGCAAACAAGCTGTACTGCCAGAACTGTGCTCAATCGAAGAGCTTCAAGCCTATTACCATACCTCTAGAAGCAGGTGCCAACCAGTTTTATTACCTCAAGGGAAATGTTACGAAACATCTGAAGTCAGAAACTCATCGTCACAACTTGGGCATTAGAGTTGAAGTGGCCGAAACTCATCCAGAGAACGCATACCGAAAAGCCAAAGACTATGCTGACTTACTTGAGTTATATCCATGGCTTGAAAAAGGAGCAGAGGATACAATTATCTGCGGATCCTGTCAGAGCGCTACTTTTATGTTTCCTAAAGAGGACGCAGTGGATTACCCTCAGAAGTTCAGCCAAGTCAAGTCACGTGTTCGATCGCACTCGACACTTGTATCACACAAGTTGCGGGTTGAGAACAAGACTTCAGAAGCTGATGCAACCGCCGGCCGCAACTTGGCCTTGAATGCATATCTGTGCATCAAGGACTGTCTTGGTTTGGTCGAGTACGAGAGGACTGTAAGCAACGATTCGGCAAAAGAGGTTCCAGTTGGCGAAATGAACCATAGTCGTGGGTTTGTTGCGGAAATGCGCAAACACTTTGCTAGTGTGCTGCGTTCCAAGTTCGTCAAGCAAATTAATCGAACCCTGAAATCTACAGCAAGGAAACCAAAGGTCTCAATTGTAGCCGATAAATGCACATTATTCGGAAAGTCTTATCATGTCATCGGATGCGTCGCCCACATGAATGGCAAATTTCACAGTTACTTGATGGACATCGTCGAGACTTCGGGTGACGATGGAAAATCTATGGCTAATGACATATACAACTGTCTGAAAGAATATTTCACGCCGGAAGAAATGAAAGAAGTTATTCTTGGAGCATGTATGGATGGGCAATATCACCATAACAATGTACCGGAGAAATTAATGGATCTCATGGGAATACCACAAGAACACCGGGAAGCTTACACATACCAGTGGGATAACGCACATGTAATAGGTGAGTATTTTACAAGAAGTCCGGATTGAGCCGATTCATATAACTTTATGCAATAAAACAAGTCATTTTTGCGGTATTCTGTACCATTTTCAGAAGTTATCTGCAAACATGCTCGTGGACAAAAGGAGGGCATGAGCAGCATAAGCGAAGTTTGGATTCGCAATACACTTACTACCATCTCAAATATATCAGTGGACTACAGGCAAGGAGCTTCGCTGAAGCGATTAAAGGAGTTAGCCGCTCAACTGGAGCAAGACGAGCAAGAAGCACTTGATTTGAAGAGATTTCAGACCTACAGCAAAACCAGATTTTCGAGCCATCTCTCCAACTTCATCGAAGCAATGGACCATAACTATCCAATTCTGTACAAGCATTTCGAAGAATCCGGTGCCAGCTACTTCGGAACTATTTCTACCCCGGAATTTGTACTGCGTATGTCAGCTCTAGGAGACCTGTACAGAATCATTGCGAACACGTCGAAGAAACTGCAAGTAGTGCACAAGCTACCCTGGCACAGTTCCGAAGCTGTTGATGAACTTCGAGTGCAGCTGAATAAAGTTGTAACAGCATGTTCTTCCGAGAGCTTCAGGCCCACCGTTGACGTACTGCCCAAGTTTTCCGCCTGCGCTGCAGAGGTCCTACAGTACCAGAGTTACAAAGGTCTAGAATTAAATATGGTACCTCAAAAGCGAACAAGAAGTTCAACCGCTGCGGAACCATATCCGAACGTTGTCTTAAAGGAAGCTGCTTCCGTTGCTGCTCATGCTCGAGCCCTAACAGAGCAATTGGATGCCAAGTTTGTCAACAAACCAGGAAAAGGCAGGAAAACCGTTCCAGAGTTATGCGGCGCCGGAACCTTGGACTTGGTGTCGAACTGCTTTAGTCTTGCCAAAATGAAGGAGGAAGTGTCCGTTGACAACCTTCGTAAATTATACCATGTGTATACTTCTGCCGGCTTGCTGAATTCAGACCGCCCCTTCGGTGAATTTGAATCTCAATATCGAAATTTTCGCGAAGAAGCACTTCAAGCTCACCCGGATAATGTGGATGTAAAAACGGAAACTGATTTTTACGTCAGCAAACTTGACGGTGAGTGCAAATAGAAATTGAAATAGTGAATAATATAATCCAGGGATAATATAATTTGTTTGTTGGTTTGCAGGACAAGAATCATCATGTCCACTTCTGATGGAAGTTTTATCGCTTTCTGTAAATCGAAACTGCGTCGAAACCGTCGTGGAGACGATGACGTCACAGATCGGTAGTATCATGGAAGGTAGGGCGAACTTATCCACGCCAAACTTGGCTGACGAGATGATCATTAGACACAATGGTCCACCAGCAGGGCGGAAAGCAGAAAAGCTGGTTGTGGAGGCGCTGGATTTGAAATTTAAGGGACGGCCATGGAAATTTCACAGGACTTCCGGGGACAAGCAGGAGCTCAAAGTCTACGAAGGTGGATCTAAAGTGCTTCAAAGGTTGCAAAGCGGGGAAGAGAAGATTGTATTTTGAAATTGGAATATTTGCAATTTTTATTATAGTCATGGGTAGAATTTTGATTTTATTTGTTTAGCTACTTCTGCTCCATCAATATTTTTACTTGTATTCTACTGTTACATGCAATAAAGTACAATTTTATCAATTTATCGTACTTGATTCGGTGCAGATTTCGGTTAATGTGAATTTAGGTCTTGTACGTATCGGCTCACTGGTATATTTAAACTTGAAAATTTGATGAATCTGGTTGCAATAGGTTACGAGTTTGCAGGAATTACAAATATCCACAGATTTCGCAACCGTTTGTATGCATGCTCACAACTCCGATCGACGGAGTTGAGAGAAACATAATCTATGTATATATATATAATATATAACGTAAATTGAGCTACAATTTGGCCCATTTCTGTCTATTTCTATTCATTCTGTCCATTTCGGCCCACATTCATTCATGGACGCTGTTGACGAGTTTGTTAGTGACTTCGGGTAGAGTTCTAGGGACTGTAGTTGATGATGATCTTGTCAAAGTATTAGCTGCGGTGTTTGAGGCACATGAAATCTGCTGAACCGAAATCGAAGGTCTATCTGCGTGAAGTCACTATACTGTCCTGTGGGTTCAGCTAATCATTGCTGATCCTGAAGAAGCTGAGACGAGTTTATTCTGATCGCCATTGCTGAAACTGTGGTTCAGCGAAGGGTTGCTGTGTCTACTGGCGTCCATTGAGGTTTCTAGTCTAAACATTTTCCGGCTTAAGTTCAAAGGTCGTTGAGTAATTTGGTCGGTGGGCTAATTGTATTCACTGATTATGACTAAAAATGGTAAAAACACCGACAGACTGATTGGGAGAAAGCTGTAAAGTTACAATTTGAACTACGCACGAAGCCTTCATAACCGAGGAACGTTAACAAAAATTATTCACTTTCACTCAATACACCAAACGTTTTCATAAGTTACCGTCAGGTACAAAATCAGCATTCAACCTTTGTAGAACTCGAACTAAAAATTATGCGAATGACTGGCGAACTCGTGCACTTCAAGTCCATTATGTAGAACAGGGCTTTGAGTTGAGCCAGTGTCTAGCCGACAGATTGCTAATTTCAGGTTGAATGGCGTGACTAACTGCAGTACTGAACGCCATTTAAGTAAGTAAAGTTACTGAAATGGCGAAGCGGTAATAATTATGTCGGTTCTAGAAGACTTTCTCTTTCCTGGTTATATTTGCGGAGCCCAAGTGCGTTTCATAGACGCGTTAGTCATTGGAGAACAGCGAGACTATTATAAAAGACGCTTCGAACTTGTATTAGATCATCAGAAATACAAGTGGTTCTGAAGAAGCAACACCAACAGTTGCATCTGAAAAATCAAGAACGATGGGAGTCGCTAGTAAAAAATTGGCGTTTGTGCTGCTGCTAATATCCTTGGACTTTGCCTTGAGGTAAAAAGCTTCAAAACTATTGGAAGAACTGGAGCTTAAAATGCTGAAATAATCTTTGATCTTGCAGCGCCACTGTGACATCGACAAAGTCACCACCACCAACAACAACCCCAAGACGAAAAGCCCTCGCCTCCACCACAGCTTCAACCGCCGTCCGAAGACATTCGCCATCTTCCCGAACCACTGGCCTCAAGTCGCTCGGACGTCTCTTCGGCATCGGCGAGTGCAACAAGACAGGAAACGTAATCGACTTGTCCTTCATCACCGATGCTATCACCAGCCTCGACGACTATTTAGCGAACCTGCAAAACTCCACTGGCGATGGAAGTTTAACGGACGTTGTGTCCAGTGTCGGCTTTGGAGGCTTCAAACTAATCAAGTTTTTGGTTCCCAAGATCTTCGTCGTAGGTATCATCATCATTGGAGCTGTTATCATCGGAACTGCCCTTTTCCCCAGTAAATTCAAGCCTGACAATGGCGGGCTTGTCGACTGGTTGGACAACGCATCGACGTACGTCATGGACGCTATTGATGACAAGTTTGGAAAGTTTGGAAAATTTGGCAAGTTCAAGAACAATTACGACGACTACTCGTCGAATGGAGGTTGGACTTCGTATGATTCAGCGGGAGGAGCAGCTGATTGGAACAAGCGAAGGCAGGGAGGAGTTATGACTACTGGAAGTTCTTTCGGGCAGCAGTACCAGCAGCAACAACAAGCTTCAGATCAGGTGAATTATCAAAACTATCAGTACATGCCGCAATCGATGCCAACGGCGGCCATCAAGTATCGTCGAAGTGGAAGTGTGGCTTCGTCGGCGGAGACAACGGACAACAGCAGCAACTTTTTCCCCGCTGAGGCTACGAATGAAGTGAGGTCTTTGAAAATCAAGTGATTTTGGGCCTGACTGAGCTACTTACTGACCGACTGAAATTGGACATGGACTTATTGTTAGCTCCATGACGAAAATGCAGACTTTGGACTAACAGACATTCTCGAGTTATTTAAGAACTTGTTGATTTTTGTTGTTGATCTTGTTACGTACTTGTTAACTTTCCCACTTTTTGTGGTGGCTTTTCTCAGAGTAAATTATTGATTCAATTTTAAGAAGCGAAGCACTGTAGCATGTGTACCTGCCATCTTAATACACTTTTCAGCGACAATTTGCATCGAAAAACTGTCAAGAGACATACATTTTCAAACATACCGTTAGCAGGACAGAAACAAGGTTAAATACTACACATGTGTCATTGGGTACAGCCGAAACCGGCGTATAATTCGGCAGTTTAAATACGCTTTCCGGTTGCAAGTGTAACATAGCAAAAGGTAGAACAGTTTCAACAGTCAGGTCTGAAACATCGAGGGAATCGAACAGAATCTTTGAACTTTTTACCGACTGAATACTGTGAATCTCCAAAATGCTGTTAAGTGTCAGTCGTTTGATGTGGTGAATTTTGGATTCCAAAATGGAGCTAAGAATTGTGTTAATTTTTTCTGTTTCTCTACTGCTTTTGCAGCCCACCAGGTAAAAAATCTACACTACATTTTTTAAATTTGGGAGATTCGAAGAACATTTTGATAATTTTTTGTGCTTATAACAGCGGCTTGCAAGTAATAGTTCGGAACGCAACGACGACAGCAGCGCCCTCTACTCAAACAACTTCAGCAGCTACAAAGGCAGCTGCTACTTCAGCATCTCCTCTGCCGATTAAAACTTCAACAACGATATTGCCAAAGCCTCAACTTTCAACAACAACCACCAAAAAATTCGTAGGACCAACTACTACTTCGAAGCCACCTGCAGTTCTTTCCAAAAAGCATGAAAAGCAACCCCAAATCAGCAAACGAATCTTCGATACTGGAGAAAAGAACATTTCTGCCATTGAAATACCATCTCTGGAGTTTGAAATCCCGGAAGAAATCCAATCAGTGATCGATGAGAAAAATTCATTCTTCACCAACCTCCTAAACCAAACAATAACCACAACTCATCGAATTCCCAATGCACTTGCTACGCTCGGGAATTTTACTCTGATTCAAGGAATTGCGTTGATTGCCATTTCAGGACTGGTTATCGGTATTGGGATTATCATAGGAGAAGCGTGGAGTTTGAAGAAAGGAGAACATGAGGACAAGTTCGGGCTTAAAGGTCATCATCAACATCATGGAGGCTTTGAAGACGACGATGAAGGCTGGGGTTGGCCTGGAGAAGGCGGAGGTGGCAAGTTCTGGAGAAGAATCGATGAAGAATCATCCATGGGCCGACCTGTTCCTGTGACCTACAACAATAACCGTGGAAGGCTACCAGTACATCAACAAATGTATCCAATATATTCGAATCCGAATCTACCTCAAATGAATGTAGGTTATTCAAACTTGGGGCTGCAGCCTGGCGCTTCTACAACGCTGCTACAGCGACAGAAGAGGCCGAAGAATAAGCAGCGGCGCCGAAAAGTTCCAAAAGAGATTCGTAAAGGAGCTTATGTGCTAGGATACAATCAACTGGGTTGATGATACTTAAATGCTTAATTTATTGACGTTTTACAGGTATTCAAGTAGAAAATTAATCTCTTTGGGTATCACTTATTGGCACTTTTGGATTTCAGATTGTTACATTATACTACTAGCTTATAGGAAAGTTAAATAGTTGAAGTGAGTATTGATTTTACATTGATTTAGCAAAATAATAAATATATCGTACAAATAGAGAGACAAAATCTGAATCTTAAACACTACTACCAGATTCAGGCACATTAGGACATAAAACCAGTAAGAGTCGGTTAGGCAGAGGATGACCAGTTTGAATATTCTTGGCGTAACATTTTGACAAAGTATTCAAGCAAGTAACGGTATTCCGCTTCAAGCTCACTTAACAATTCAAACAGGTCGCTTCCCAAATACGTCTTGTACGGCTTGAGAACAGATGCAGAAACAGAGTTGCTTGTGTATGAATGTCCCGTATAATCGTTGCGTGCGCATTTTAAGCATCGAATCATTTGGACGTCTCCAATCTCTGGCTTTAAGCTCCCAGCACCCTTTTTCAAAACTCCGTGAAACTCGACCTTGTCTCCGGGCTTGAAATTGACTAGTCTTTTGGTAGCTTCCTTCTTCTTTTCGGCGCCTACTATTTCGTCTGTATTGATGATTAAGGAGACAACGCTTCGAAATTCTTTCTCCTTCTTTGCAGATCCTGGTAAAATGTCCCAGCCACTTCGAACTTCAGGCTCTAATGGTGGATCGATGACTATCAGGATTTCGAAAGTAGTACTCAAGGAACCGGATGGGGAGTATTCCAAGGATGATATTTTGACACCATCCACCTTGCCGTCCCATGTAACGAATGAGGGTATTCTTTCATATTTTGCAGTACAGGTCAGAATGGTTTCAGCCACACTGGTACTCTTCCAGGCCAAGCGGTTGCAGTTCAAGTTGTATTCGTCCCATGGAACTCGCTGAACATTGGTGCTTCCGTCGTTGACATTCACGTACGAATTCTTCTCGGTCAAGAAAGCTGCAGTTGTGAAAGCGGCAAGAACGATGGTTCCCAGCAGGAGTAAGCGTAGGACTAGCCAGATTGGATTGATTGACTTTTTCATAATTTGGTACATGGCAGCCAAGGAATAGAATGAGGCGAGCACAATGGCGATGATTTCGAGTTGGGAGAAGGGTGCTATCGAAAGCGTTTTCCAGATCCAAGCGTAAGCAACAACTGATCCCATGACTTCCGTGTCGATGACGCTTCTGGAGTGGAGTAAACCCTCGAGCAGAACCACAAGACTGGTAGTTATCACTGTCACGTCCACGGCATCTTCAGAATAGCCGGCGGTGAAGGAATCAGCGACGAATTTTAACTTCATCGCAAAGGTTAATGCTACTGCAACCGCGAGTCTCCATCTGCTTCCGCTTTGTAGAATCCCTTGAGATATGGTGTAAACGGACATAGTACTAGCAAACCCAACAGCTATCCGAGGAGCATGAAGGGCGTGGAGTAGGGCCAGAGAAGCCATATTCAGTACATAGAACGGCATCAGCTGGGTTTTGCAGATACTGAAGCAGTCTTCCAAATCAGTCTCGTTGAGTTTCGGTAAGGCTGCCAAAAAAGCTCTAGTCCATTCTGCAAGATATAAGAATTGTTAAAGAGTGTCGATGGAGGTTTTTGTTTGTAAACCAAGAATTCAGAATTTTACCTCGAAATAATTCACGCCTCCGTTGCCAGACTAGGAAGCAGTAGCTGCAGAGGCTTGCGACTAGGGTGGAGGCTGTGAGTAAAGCCGAGTTCACAGTCATGGCCTTGAAGGTTACCTCCAGCAGTAAGAACAATCCAATTACTGACGCTCCAAACGAAGCTGATCGAAGATCCAAGAAGCGAGTCCTATCTTGTCCCGGATCGAGTCTAACATCAGGTAAACTCCCTTTGTTATAGGCCTTGGCGATTTTCAAGAGCTCGTCTCTCGTCAACTGCCTTCCTGGTTCAAGACTGAAATCTGTTCCGGAGTAGTCCTCAGGATCTTCATCGTCTGATTCTTCAAGAGGTTTAGCAGGAGAGTCACTATTTCTGTGAATCATCGTGAAATTGCCAGACACCAAATCTGGCGGGTCTTCTTCTCGAACTGGGGTAGTGGCACCACCATTTTCGACAACATCATAAGTTCGGTTCAGATCTTCTTTAGGTAATGTTACGTGTAGATGGATTTGAGTGGTAGTTATAAAGTCCTCGCCATTGTTCAACCTGGAAAATAGCAAATGTCATCAGGTATGCCCTATTACATTCAAAACTTCCGAAATGAAGGCATAAACTCCATTCATGAAGAACTTTGTACTTACTTGTCAAACAGCTTATTTGCAGCTCGGACAACAAGCTTGTGGCCCAATGAGGAACTGATGCAGTCTTTGATATCAGATATATTTTGCCAAGTTATGCCTGCAACAAACAAAAACAATCAGTCGTAGCTACAAATTCGTTCGAAGGTTATCCAATGCTATGTAATTAGTTACCTCTTCCAGAATCCAAGCAATCTTGAAGCAATTTCCGGGCCTCAACGTTTCCTTGCTCTGCAGACTTGATGAGCCAAAACACCGCTTTTCTGTCGTTTTCATCTGGAATCACAAAATTGTCATGGTTAATGAGTTTATGTATAAAGGAATAGCGGTAGTATTTCAAATTAGCTTTAGTTTCAAAGGCTACTCTACTTCTAGAAAACCTAGCTGTCCTATTCTCAACCTTTCAAATTCTAGTCCAAACAATTCATCTCCAAAGACTATCATCATGGCCTGCGGGTGCGGTTGTGCCGTAAGTTTTCCCCCAAAATCGAAATGCAAACATCTGATTGTGATTCCTTCATTTAATGAACGACCGAATTTTTCAGAATCCTTGTAACATCCCATGCTGTCCACCACCTCCGCCAAGGTAAGTTCAGCTTAACGAAACACTACGATCACCTTCGACCCCACCTTGACCATTTCTTCTTTGTCAGGTGCTGCCCGGATAAATGCTGCTCGCCTTGCTGTCCACCTCCAAAGTAGGTTGTCATGGCATTTAAATGGAATACATGAACATAATCCCTAGTTCTAACGACTTCCTTTATGTAGGCTAACCTTGAGAAACCCGGATCCTTGCAAACCATGTTGCCGGACGATGCTTCCGCCTATGCCATGCTGCCCTGCCTACAAATGCCTGCCACAGGCAAAGTCCCACATACTGCAACTGCTGAACGAAGTTGATAACAAAATAACCAATTCTGTAATTTGCCACCACAGGTATGCTGTCCCCCGCCATGCTGTCCTGACCCGTGTATAAAGCTCAATAAGCGCTGCAATGTGCCTCCACCATGTGACCCTCCATGTTGCAAGAAAATGATGTTTGTCGTATCTCCGCCATACTGTCCACCGAGGTAACTTGATCACACAGCGCTTCCCGAGTTTTGATTATGGTGCTGACCAACTTTTGATCAACTTTAGGTGCTGTCCCCCACCAATGTGCTGTCCACCTTGCAAAGACTGTAAGTTTCAACAGTTACTTTTGAAACCTAACCTGAGAGACACCAAATTCAAACGAATTCCATTTCAGGTTGCGACCCCTGCCTGCCTATGCAGCTTCGTCCTCATTGCTGCAGCTACGTGTGCGGAAGAAAAGGTCTTTTTTAGATTTTGCCCTCACTACTCATTCACTATAGGATACTTGATGAAAAACACTGACTTGAATAAATTTTGGACTTTTGATCCGATACAGAAAATGACTATCCTGATTACTGCTGTCCATCACCTGCAATGATAGTACGACCTCTGCGGCATGACTGTTGTCCGCGTCCGGAGCGGGATATCTATCAGGAAGAATGCCCGATTCGCAAGTGCCGGCAAATTGATCCCTACTCAATCATCCTGAGAAGACCAGACAGATGCCGTTAGTTTCTTGACATTAACGTAGTGAGTTAATTGGGAGATATCTAAATTATGTTTGGTTCAACAGGAGAGGCTACCATTGTAAATGACCCTCAAGACTGCAATCAGAACATGGACCCATCAAATATACTCAACTGTGGCCAGAAAGCGTTTACACTGAAAGTAACAAATCCGACATTTCGAGACCGAGAACCTTTCAATCCTGACCCTGGCTGCTGCGCTGCTCCTTGTCCGCCACCAACTGATCCGAATCCTAACTGCCCAATGAGCATGAACCGGTCTTCTCCGCAGTTTTCGAACACTACTATCAGCATGGGATGCTGCTATGAGAAACCAAAATGCCCAGTCCAAAAGTGCTGTAAATTCGATGCTAAAGCATGCCCTCATACTTCGCCAACTTCCTGCTTTGTCGCTGTCAGACCATGTCCGCCATTGTGCTGTCCTGGCTCAGGGCTAGATCCTAGAGGATGCTGCTAAATTCTTGCTGTCACCAGAAATTGACTCCTAGTTGAGCTTGATTCTAAATTATACAAATTACGCGTTTGTTAAAAAGGACACAGGCTTTGTATTATTGAACTTACTTTTCTGAGATCTAGTCGATGTCTCATAATCATCCAATAAATCTTTAGCTAGTTGAAGTTGAGAAACGTCACATCCTTCCTGGGCCATATTCTCCATGATGATTAGCCGGGTCAGGTCAGTTCGTTCTATAAATGCGTACAAGATAGTATTATAGTATACAAGCCATAGTTGAATTTGATAAGTAATTCAGAATGCAAATGCACACTTACTGCTTAGATTCCAAGTTCTTCTCTGCTTCTTTTGACTGTTTTCTTGGTCTGCAAATACAGGTGAAGGTGCTTCGGGTAAAATGACCGGTGAAGGTGTAGGAAGTACGACCTTTTCAGGTGATTCTCGAGCCTCAGCCTCTGGTTCAGTAGTACTATTCAGAACATCACTGGGAATCCTTGGATCGGAAGTTCGCCTGTCTTCAGGAGTTTTACCACTAGTCACAACAACACAAGACTTCCTCTGGTCAACTTGAATAACTTTTTCTGGTGTTTTCTCCTTGTTATTGTTCAAACTGAGACTCTTTGGAACTACTCTTCCTTTGTTGATTATTGGCAGCTTTGTACTGACAGATTTCTTGCCGCCACTAATGATTTTGGACACTGGACTCGCTGGACGCGGCAAAGTCGGTGATGACGTTGACATTCTAGTTTTGCCATCATTCTTGAGCAAGGAGGACTGGCGCGAGACCACGAATGTCTTGTTCAACTTTGAATTTCTATCCATTATTTACATTTAACGCACTACTCCTAAGGAAATTGCGTTATGCTACTTCTAGCAATCAAAGTCTACTACTGCAAAACACTGCACTGACCACTAGCACTCACTACGTACTTCTTGCATGTCTCGAGTCTATCGAGACACATGCTCCAAACTTCACAGAAGGCATGTGTTCTTTTCACGGTTGAAACTTAAAATGCACTGTGTGATCCCATCACGGGTCTCCATTATCCAAACACCGGAGGCGGATCGAGTTCTATTTCTGGAAAAACAAAAGAACAGCATGTGACAATTATCCAGCAACGCGATGGAACTCCTCTTCGTCTTCACACGTGTAAACTAAAGAAACTTACACAAGTGATGAAGCTTCTGAAACTTTTTACCTTCAGATGGCTCAGCTCTACAATGACTGTTAGCTTTCATGTACAAATGATGAAATTGGATCCTGGAAATCCTGGATAGAGCAAGCAGATAACCGCTGATCCGCTTACTGATGTAGGTAGACTTTCAACTAACTTGTTGTGAAATTCAGCTGCATCAGTGTTTGACGATCCAATCCTGGTCTCTGTTTGAACAAGGCATCAGACATTCATTGAAAACAAGAAAAGGCCATTGCGTGGGCGCTATCGTAACTTCGACGACGATACAACTGAATGCAGTATATACAGTTTTTAACTTACAAATCCATATCATCTTCTTCACGTTCACGGTCATTTGAAGCATTCAACAGGAAAAAGACTCTCTCGCTTGATCAGCGCATCTTCCTGATTACATTCCATGCATTGAGATTCATTCTGAAATGAATCCTTATTCATTCTAATAAGGTAGGAGGGGAAATTCGCAACATTTGATTCCACACAGTCAAGGCAGTTGTTGGCTCCATGGAAGATGTCAAACATCAATTGACCATTCCCTATTTTGAAGCTAATGTCCCATAGGATATGAGAATGGTTGCATCTGTGGACACAGATGACTTTAGATCGAGATCTGTAAAACAAGACCAGTAATCGGAAATTTGCAACGTTAGATTGCACAATTTGTTGAACATTATTCAATCCAAAATAGCTTACCAAATAATATGTGTTCGTAAAAGATACACTTCATACAATTGAGCTAGAACCAGTTTCACCCATCATCAACTTCAAGAGAATCCTGTTTATGTCAAAAGTCTTGCAATTAAGAATTTCATTGTTTACATGGAGAAAATCAAAAATTTGAACCAACGTTGAAAACAAGTCCGCGCCAATTCTGGTCAAATGCCGGTAAGGCTGCAAGCGCGTAGACATCCTTGGCAATACAGATGACGTCCGGTGTAGTTTTGCGTTAATCTTACAACAGGAGTCACAAATTGGGACTGGACGTTTACGAGGGAAAACTCCCGATTTTCCATCCACGGGCTCGCCTCGCTCATCGCTCGCATGAAAACCATGTGAGTTTCTCATGTAAAAGATCTTTTAAGCGAGGCACGGTTCAAAAACTAATTGCATAAGAAACTGATATTTTAGTTCGTTTAATTTCAATTGAATCTTGATGTTTGATCGTTGAAGCTTTAATGAAACTGACTAAAAAGGAGTGCAATTCAGAAGAGCGTAGTTCAAAGTGCAGAGGTTACCTTGAAGAAAGCGATCTTCGATCTTTCCAGTTTCAACTGAACTGACTGCTGCATGAACATTGTTCCAAACTTAGGTCAAAATTGGTTCAACGTCAGGTTCTGATTTTTCCGGAGGCGGAATGGAGAAGGAAAAGCCTTCACTTGGCAGCTTGCTCGGCATGTCGTCGTACTCCAATGATGACCCCTCCATGAATGTCTCAGGTAATTGACAATTGACAATCTCAAGTTTCTCTCGTTGATATTCCGAAATTCTGAAAACTTGAGCTGATTGTAATGACTTTATGGTTTTGCTTGCAGTGTTCAGTTCCGGAGGAGGTGCATCCCGACTCAGTCCGTACCTCAACTTTGATCCTAGCATAGCTCAAGAACCCGAATTCATTTTGCCGGAAGGAGCCAGTAGGCAACGAGGACGTTTCGAATACGCCTTTGGGTCCATCGGTGGATCTGTTCTTATAGGTGCTGCTGCCGGTGGTGTCCATGGCTTGTATCGCGGTATTCAGGAAACACAAGGTCAACCGGCCAAAATCAGAAGAACACAGTAAGCCGACATAAATCTCGTAAAGTTAAACATGCTTGCAGGATCTGTTAATCAACCTTTGTTTTTCACCTATAGATTACTGAATTACGTGACAAAGCGTGGTGCGACTACTGGAAATGCTTTAGGTGTTATGGCAGTAATGTATTCAGCGTTCGGAGTTTTTCTAAGTTACATGCGGGAAGAAGATGACCATTACAATACCTTGGCGGCAGCCACTGCGACAGGATTTTTATATAAATCTAGTTGTGAGTTAAAACATTTGCTTGTATGTATTCCAAAATGTGATTCATGATTTTTGACAATTTTCGTTTTGCTTGACAGCTGGACTGAAGAAATGTGGAATTGGCGGAGCAGTAGGATTAAGCTTAGCGTCACTTTACGTACTATGGACCAGAGGGGATAAAGAGCGATCACTTGCGGATATCGTCAGCTCATCTCGCTTCTAAACCTCTTTTCACGACTGCCGTGCTAGAAAATCAACGAGTGTTTTTGTTGTCGTCATCATTGAAGTTGCACTAGTCGCCTTCACCTTCACACGTAGCTATTTACTGGTCGGTATTCAATTCCCCGGTCATGCATTTATAGACAAAGTAATAACTTAGTAAGTTTTCGGTTCTGACGAATGTAGTACTGGTGCGAACGCACCTAGAAACGAATGTGTTGAAAGCCAGTTAAAGTTGAATTAGTAGATTTATGTATATACGAAAGTACATTATCAAGGTTATCGGTTCTCGATATTAAAGAAACCGGAATGACAAAATTACACAAGTTGATGTTTATTCAGATATGAACAGAACTATTTTGTTCTTTAGAACAACCCAGACTATTTACATTTACTAACTACAGTTGCGAGCATTTTCAGCGGAATATGTATCAAAGTAATTTTCAATTGCCTGCCTACCTTTATAACTAGTAGAAGAAGCTGTCAGGTTTACAAGTGAGCTCTTTTATAGAACATGTCATCTAAAATCCTGGTATAGAAACATCAGTGCTATAGAATTTCATTATTTTCTTTTGTATACTCGAACCGTAAAGAAGCCCGAGACTTCATTTCAAGCTGTGCCACTCGGCAGATACATTTCTCGGGTTTCTCAACATCTTTT
Organism: Sphaeridia pumilis; assembly: GCA_034698345.1. NCBI lineage: Eukaryota > Metazoa > Arthropoda > Collembola > Symphypleona > Sminthurididae > Sphaeridia > Sphaeridia pumilis. The sequence goes on along the minus strand of JAQGBJ010001347.1, from coordinate 5,115 downwards.
CCCAATGGTACCTGGCAATCTGATTCTTGACCGAGAAGCCAAAAGCGACTTTTCCAACGACGCTGTCCTTTGTTCGTGACGGCTTGTGGTACAACTCGGTTGTTGTTGAAGCTCTCTGTTGGCTATCAGCGACAGTGTCCTCGCTACTTGCTCTACCAGCTTTATTTTTAGGATTCAAATTTTCTTCAAAGTGGAACAAGCCGTCATCTTCCTGTCCACCTGATGCTCGATAAACCGGATTCCCAATCACCGCCCCTTCCTCCATTTTCTCCGCTTGTTTCAGCACTGCCGCCGAAGCCTTGTCCATATAGCAGACGAGAACCAATAGCACAGTCTGCATCAATTCCGACGGAGGCATATCAAACACCAGCGTCTCGTTAAACATTGGCTGGTCCGCATTACTTCCCGTCAGCTTTTGGAACGTCGTCTTCTTTCGCCGAAGTACCTTGCCGGTATCTGCCCTCATTTGCAGAACTCGGACGAAGCAAATACCTGCACAAGTTGAAACAGTTTCATTAAGGCGACATTTGGATCCATCAAGTTTATTTTATGTTCCCCTTGAGTACTTCTCAAACTTGTAGTCTGACAAAAGTGTGTGTTCGCACATACATTAGATCCACTTTAGCTATAGTCCGCCTCAATCGTAAATTTTACTTTTACATCACGTTCCCCGGTCATGGCACCTTGAGCACCATTTCACACACAGATTTCATTTTGCAAAAGTATCCGGCCATGGGCGACCTACTTCAGGAACTAGTATTCGAGCTCTATTTGCTTTCACTTTGTTACAATAGGCCCGTGGATAGCTTTCGTTCTGTATCTATAACATGGGGTTGGGGTTGGTTAAAGGAGTGAAAACTTTTCTATCGCCCGGTCCAAATCACAACTCATCTACTGTGTGCTTTCTCTTGTGCCAAAAGCGTTTTGTATTCCTCAAGGGAGAATGGGTTCTGGCATGGTGAGCCGTGTTTCCGGAGACGTGGTCGATTCGACCTACTTGAGGCAAGCAGATCCCAATGGGTTTGGTCGCATCGGAATAGGTCATGGTTTGGTATCTTTTTTTCGCTCGTTTCCCGTAGCTGAATCTAGCTTCAAGATAGTTTGTCCTCTGCTAATTACACCCACGTCTAGCCTACTTTGGCCAGACTTTTACAGGTTTCAACTTACTGTTTTTGCTAATGGTTCCATGAGTAAAGTAGGGATTCAGGTTGGTAACTTTGTTGATGGTTACTGACATCCTTTCCGCCGTCGGAAGGTAACAAAGCCCAACCATGATTTCTCCGCGTTTCTGCAACAAACCAATAGTAGCTTTAGATTCTAAAACGTTCAGCCAAATAACATTAATCCGACGGTTTTCAACTTACAATGACAGGTTCCCGGAGAGAGCAGCTGAGGATGAGTTTGTGTTGAGTGAAATCTCGGAAGTCATCAAAAGTCATTGTGGTTGATCCCAGTTCTGTAGGATTTCCATGTCGATCTTGATCGAAGGCTGTGAAGCGAATGTTGTAATCCTGTAAACAAGTCGAGCAAAACAAATATTGTTGGCTTCTTAAGCAGCAACTTTGAAAGGGCCTGTAAGATCAGCGTTCAGGCTAAAACTTTGCTATATCAAACATTGTCGTATTTTATGGACACTTTGAACTTGTTAAATCTGTCAACACAATAAGCCCAAGAATATATCGCTGTGTAAATCAACTGTGAATGGGCCTTCAAACTTTCTTGCTTTTAGTACTTCTTCGTACCCACTTTCACTTCGACTATACAAAGTTACTAGAAGCTAGGCTGTGAAAGCAGCTAGTAAAAGCCAAGTTTCCGGCGCCGCCCATTAACTTTTTTCTCTTTGGCTACTACACGTATGTAATACAGCTGAGAAAGCGAAATTAAAGCCGTCATAGAGCAAAATATGAGCCTCTCAAATTACTTACTTTAAGAGTCGCCTGGGACAACTGCGCTAGAAAAGTTTCACTAAAGTCGCAAGTTTCCGCTGCCTTCTTGATTGTTTTAGTAACGAAACGATAGCGCATCATTTCCTGCTTCTTCGACCCGCTCGCTTTCCTTGGAGACACTTCGACGGAGAAGAAAACGTCCGATGGTTGGTTCAGGTACTCTCGAAACGGCATGTTGCGGGATTCCTAGAAATTGTAGAAGAAGAAAACAAGGGCTAATTAGAGAAACGTGTTTCTACTACTGCAACATTCATCTAATTTTTAAACATTCGGTTGAGTAACACAATACTTGGACGTTCCTTAACGAAGTCCAATTAAGCTCCTGCTGTTGCTATAACATTAGCTGAAATTTTGCTTGTCAGTTTTGCTTTTATCCTTATCAACATGTTGACACAAAGGATTATAGAATACGAAAAGGCTTTGTGTTCTCTTCTTCGAAAACTTCAATTTTGACTAGAGAGTTGTTAACAAGAGAGGCTTTTGGAAATCCTCGCTTTTGTTGAATTTTGTATGCTTATATAAGTGGGCAGGTTAGGTTGTCGTGAGGATTTTGTGTAGGCGGAATTCCAGGTATGAAACCGTTTATGGCTTCGCCTTGCGCTGTGCTCTTTGGTATAATATTTTGCCAATTTTGCTGATTGTATGCTTGTGACTTGTAGGCTTTCTTTGTTTCATGGAAAAGGTAATTTTATCATATGACTCAACAAGTTTTATATGTCCGTGCTTTCTGATGGAGCTTGTCGGAGTTGGTTGGTTGGCTTGCAAAACTTTCTATTTCAAGGCAACCTTGGGCGGCGATTGAATCTTGCTTTCTCCAGCAAAAAAATAAGGGAATTGCGTGACCTTGGTAAGATATTGAATATTATCCGTATTGAGATTGCGGCAAACCAAAATATATATATACCAAAAATATGCCCTTTATCGTTAATCGAATTCCGTCTCTGGCATTGGTAAAATCGAATTTGTTTTTTGTGTTTGTACAATGAAGGATCTTGATTCTTGATCTTGGCCCACAACCTTTGCTTCATTCACATAATAATCCGAGTCAAGGGTAAGGCCTGCATGATTCGTAATTACATTTTTGCTTGAAATTGTTACTGGCAAATATATAATAGAACTGCGGGCGGGAAAACGTTATTAATAATTTCAAGGCAAATTATATCATGGACGACATCCAAGGTTATGATGCCTGCTAATTTGTACTTGAAGGTTGAGACTTACAATGAAATCAATGTGAACAAGTCCGTTCTCCTGCTCATATTTGAGGGCAAAGGTGAAAAATGGCTGCCGATTGTTACTATGGATGATGGACATGAGATGGTCTTCAGATACATTGGAGTTTCGGGCAGAATTCGCAGCCTGAGTACTGGCATTACTTCCTGGAGGCGTTCCAGGGGTCGCTGCTGCTGGTGCATTACTGTTGCTGTTGGCCAGTTGCGGAGATTCGGGCGTCGAGACAATTGTTGCGGTAACTGGAGAGCTGAGGGCGGAGCTAGCGCTTTTGAGGTCGTAGCCGCTGCTCGTTTCCGACATGGAACTGTACGTAGAGTCTCGTTTGACGGGAGAGCTGAAGAGGCGAGCGAGTTCGTCTTCGGGGCTTCGGAGCATGTCTGTTGGGTGGTTTTGAAATATTTTGAATTTTGTTTTTGGGAAAGTTGAAAGTTTCTAAAGTTTGCTTACTTTCTCTGAAGATGCCGACGGACGCAGGGTACATGTCAGGCGGGTAGCGAATGCAAATAATGTCATCCATCTTGCCCGACTTCTTTTTATCTGTAAAAGTTTATAGAAGAGTTTTGTGAAAGCCAAGAAAGAAAGTCGGTTGAATTTGGAGGTGGAAAGTTGGAGCGGCATAGATCAAGAAACCATGTTCTGACACATACTCATAAAGAAAAAGACTGATCAAAAAAGAAGTTGGTGGAGAAACGTGAATTCATGTTGACATGTGGAGCATGCACGTGAGTAGGGCGGAAATGGGAAATCGCATTTCCTACTTACCGTCCTTCCAAATACATTTGTGGAGCCAGCACGACTTTCTTGTGATGCATAACACGATGATGGCTGTAAGGAAGATGGACGCTGAAGCTACTGAAGCGAGCAACACTTTCTCCGAGTAGGTCAGGTCTTGCACTTTTACGTTGCTCATTTTGGTATTTGTCAGCACAGCAGGTCGCTGTGGAATTTCAAAGTTGGAGGAAGCGAAGTGTGATTGATGGACAAAATGGACTGCGGTCAAAGGGTTTGGCTGGAATCGTCAACTCATCTTTGCCATGTCTTCAGTGGGTTTTTGTTGTTGTTGTCGAAACTGGAAAAAGATTCAGCAAAATGTTTAAGAAAGCTTTGACGTAACCTAAAATTTTCATTTTGACTCATTTTTTATAGAGGATTTTGATTGAAGCTAGTAGCTGGAATTTTAATAATGTTCCAGATGTTCAAGCTACGCCATCAAAGCGTTTCATCTCATTAAATGTTGTGGTGATTGATGCGTCAAAAAATACACGTTACTGCTATGTGTTTAAGTTTGCGAAACATGTAGCGGAAATGTCAACGAAATCAAAAAATGCACATGCTCCATAGTTGTTGCAAAAAATCTAAAGCATTTGATACGTTTTGGAAACATTATGCGAACCTTTTCCGTACATAAATGATGCTGGAATTGAAGCTTTTGTTCCGCAGTTTCTTTTTTTGTTTCTGGTGTTTGAAATGCTGGATAAATTAAATTACGTGACATTTAAAAGGTATACTGCACGCGATCATTTTGGAGTAATTAAATATCACCTGTTCTCAAAGGTTCAAGTTCAATGCTGCCCATTTCCGGTTTTAAAATGATACTCCATCTTCTTTGTTTAGCAGATTTCTGACTTGATTAAATATATATATGTCCAGTCTTAAAACAGCATTGCATTGACAGCCAGCTCGCAAGTTTCTTCGCAATACACTCAAAATGAATTCGTTCCTACTATTTTCTGTGGTTATTGCTGCCAGCCTCCAAACGGTAAGATATTTCTTGATAATCAGGGACGACATTTTAAAAGATACTCGGATCAAATCGGATTTTTATAATTCAACAGGCCTTGGCTGGAATGATGTGCCGAGGAATGGACATGAAAGTGTACGACAAGGACCAAATGTGGATGATGGAATGCATGAAGGAAGTGGAAGCCAAGACGCC
>JAQGBJ010001346.1:0-24048 GCA_034698345.1 Sphaeridia pumilis | reverse complement strand
TGTTAAACAGGGGTTCTCCAATTAACAGTACTGTTAAATAAGGGTTTTCTGTAACGTTATCCTTATGGGAGAGCCGCGGGACTTCAAATTTACCCTGCTATTCGAAGGTACCTCTTGATTAGCAGGGCTGTTAATTGGAAGTTTCCCTGTAACTATTATTGCATCTTTTGTGCGACTTTTATTAGACGACAAGCCCAAATCCGATTTCCCTCTCTTTTGTGTACATGAAAGCTTTTTGTTCTTCTTCTTACAACTTTGACAAGTTTTGATGACGGAAATATATCCAGTTTTAGTTTCTCTCCTTAACAAGAAGAAGCAAAGAAAAAGCTCTTACAATTCCCTAGCCATAATAAAAACAGAGATACTTTGCTTCCAACGTTCAGTCATCCATCCAATGCCCTACTGTTTGTATTTTGTTTCTGTCCATCTCACTTATGGATATTTCCGTCTTGAGAGATTTCATATGCGTATAATATATTTTGTATCAGTTCGACAAGGAATATGAATCATTCGAGTGATGATGCATCGGATAAATATTTTGCTTACACTTTACTGCCTGGCCAAACCAATTTTTACGATCGACAGCTGGCCGCATGGCGCCAAATGGAATTCGTAACTCTTGAAACCCAACTCAAGTTGCTGAAACCACTCGCTTCCGGAAAGCCATAAATACCCACACAATATCAAATGGCAAAAATTGTGAAAATATTTTCAATGTTATTTAATGCCACATAATTCACTGGCATTAATCTATAGCCTTAAACGAGCTACTTTTGGTTCTAATGCTTTCAGAATGTGTGACTTCCGGTTTCGAGCGTTTTGTTCCGGTCTTGTGGACCGAAGTTGCAGTGGCTTTGAATTGAGCCGTTGAACACAATGTACTTTGGCTGGCCATGGCCTTGGAATATATTGCAGGTTTTCGATAGCATCTAATCGATTGTATCCGACTGAAACGAAAAAAAAATTGACCGCTAAAAACGCTACCGACAAAATATGGACCAAGTCCAGCCAGTGTAAATATGATTTAGTACAGCCCTATTTATATGCGCTGCCCTTGTAAAAACAAGCTTGTTTTTATTACCTGAAGCCATGACTTTCACCATACCTGCATTTTGGAAAGTGTAAAAACTTAAAGCCAGTAAATGCGGCTGAATACACGATGCAGCGGGCAATTTACAAAGTACACACACAAGGTTATGGATCGTAACTGTTTACAACCATGAGCGAGGTCCTCCAGCTTAGCTCCAAGCGTAGGCGGGTGGGCTATTATATGGACCGGAACCGGAAAATGTCATTGAGTGAAGCCATCGAGCAAAGGTGTGGAGCGCGGCTACTCATTTAAGCTTTCCACTAGTTAGTGCCGTTTCGGCACTTTTTAAAGGGACGGAAGTGGGATTTTGATTTTGGTGATAACATTAGATTTGGCCTTGTGACATATTGGCGTACATGTACCGTTCTATTTAAGCAATGAGCTTTCAAAGCCTGTATGTGTTTGTACGGGAAATTGCTTTCCCGATTATAAACACTCTGACTGACCCACGTGGGCCGTGTCAAACAAAGTACCGACAAAGCAAGGAGCTGCTAATGTTGATTGGCATTAATGACTGAAAGCGTCCACGAAGATACACAAACAGCATGGTATGGCTCTTCCTCGTGTGTGTATTCCGGATCCCGGATGTATACCTTTTGTGTATACATGAATGTCACATCCATTGGAACCATACATTTTTGTATGTATATATTTGGACTGGATTCAAGTCATTAGGTCAGTCGATTCTAGGAGATAAGTTCAAAACTGTAAAAGGCAGGAACAAACATCCATTAGCAAAAGCAAGTCTCCCTGCAGGTCGACCGGTAATGGCGTTCTGAAACGAAACAAGCTGTTCCCGCAGCATAAATAGTTTCATTGTCCAAGCTGACGTTAGATGGACTGCAGTTTTTACAGAAATTTTGTTTTGTGGTATCGGCGGTCAATTATGCGCTTCGGAATATTCCGAAAAAGGCCAATTATGCAGCCCAAATATGTCAAATTATGCAATTGATTCGAATTATGCGGGGCATTATGTCGGATTTTTGGAACCAAAACTAGCAAAAATGGATCCCGTCTTTTTGAAAAACGTAATGTTTTGAAAATTTTCAGCAAATCATGAACATTTGCTTGTTTTTCGCCATTTTGGTCCTTTACATCGGTTACTAATTTCACGCCACTTCTCCGTTCGCAGCTATGAAAAACAACAGCTGCTTTCCGCTCTTGTTTACTTTGCATACGACAAAAGAGCAACAGTAGGTGTATTTCGATTCATTCGCCGTGATTTGAGCGAGAACTTGTAACCGAACAACAATTTTTTGGCACTCATACAGGGAAGGGAATGTTTGAAATTATGCAGGAAATTATGTCAAATCCTTTGATTATGCGATCCATTATGCTTTATGATTATGAGTTTTGGGCAAAATAATGAAAAAATATGAGATACCAAGTTTAACATTTGGGGCCTTAACTATCGTTAAGGACCCCTGCCAAGTCTCAGGCATGGCATATGTACGCAGCAAAACACACAATTGCATAGGAATCCGCATTCTAGGTATCACATATCCCAAATACTGCCTATGAAGCCGGGAGGTCACCACGCTCCTGGGCTCTGGGAGGAGATACTGCCTAAGAAACCGGAGGAACAATTCAGAGACTTGAGTGCAGATTGTTCAATGCCCAATGATATTGCATGGTGCGCTGCCTTTTATACAGAGCTGGAGAGGAGAGATTTTCGCAGCTCTCGTCAATAAAGACAGTAAATTACCAACAAGGATGACAAGAAGTCTACAATTGAAAGTAAATTCAGAAATTGTCATGAATTTGATATCTAGAATGAAGTTGAACAATAAGAAATATGACCTTATTAACTATGGTTGAATCTAGGACATGGTTACAATGACGTCAACTTATACAAAACTTGCATGAGTGTTTTAGCTTGTAAAGGGGACCGTGAACCTCCCCTTACTAGAGTCTAAACACACAGTCTTGTCCTGTACGGATTTTGATAATTTGGAGCTGTATGAGTTTTTAATATCGTATCGACTTAATACACCAGTTGGTAATTTACGTTTTTGGTTTTTGTACTTTGTATACACTCCACTCAGCTCTTCAAACTCCACGGAGTATATTTTCTTCAACTATAACTTTAATGCATGATCAATTTTCTTGCGCCAACTCACTTCTTTGCCAATGTTCATGTTGGGCACCGAAGGAAGATTCTGACGAACGAAGAAGTTAACCCTCAAATGTGGGTTTCCTTCTTCAGGCATCACAATTATCGTTGCCCAGAGGTTTTTATCATAATGACCATATGGTGAAGGTGGTGAAGAACAAGGCTGAGGACGTGTCCCGCGAGGAAGTAGAAGCTTGCCAAAATCAAATGGGTTTGGGCCGAATTGATTACGGTTGAAATTTTGACAGAAATCTATTCTAAATTGGTAGAGGCTAAGGGGTTTTGATGTTAAATGCTCACTTGAATGCGGTTGAAATTGCTTGAATTTAAAACTACGTAGTCTCACTGCGGTTATGGTGCGAAATAGCTCACGACTATCTACGACAATCTTCCCAAAGGTGTCTACCGGGGCACAAGGTAGATTATCACACAAAAAATCAAAAAAAATAAACAATTCATAAAAAACTTTCAAGAGACTACCGCAGAAATGCCACTGCGTCGTGCACGCCAAAAGCCTGAACAACAGTCGTGGTTCACATTCATCTGTCTGAACAAATGTGAAACCGTGTAACAGCTCACACTGAGAGATGTTGCGGTCGCTTCTTTAAGAGTTAAGAGGGCATGAAAACCTGAATCAATACCAACCTATCCGAAGCAACTGAAGTCTACCCACTTGGTGTCTGACTTGAAGTATGGCACAAAAGTTGCGATTGGACTGAAGTTCGACAATGTTAAAAAAGGGCACTAGAATGAGGCCAGGAACGCTGCGAATTGAAGTGGACGCATTACTTGGAGCTGTGGGAGGAAACGTGAGCTTCAATACAACCCGCGTTACTAAAGATATTTTCTGATTGCCAACTTTGACTATGCACAGGAACGTCAACTTTAACATCCCCCAACCGGTTTCCATACAAAAGATTCCAGCTTACCTAGATTAGGGCAAAACTTGAGGAGGAAGTATGCACAGGAAATGTCACTAAAGTTGCTATAGATAAGTTGTCTAATTTTTCCACTTGTTTAGATTCCGAACTACCAGAACACAGTTACCCAACGTTCACACGTCCTTACTGGCAAACTTTATGCATAACTTTCTTGTGTTAATTGACGCTACTAGGATTAAAATGGACTACTTGACATTGGAGCAAGTTGTCATCGATGCTATGATAAGTTACAGGAGGGGGAATTTAGCAAGAAGTGATTTTGCAAAATTGAACCAAGTAAGCAAAGACTTGTTTTACGAAACAAAATCAAAAAGCTGAACTTTATGGCTACTCAGATGACAATGGGCCTCAATTGGCCTTGGCTTCCCGCGAAAGCGGACCTCTCACTACCTTTACCTTTACTCAGATGACAGAAGCACTAAATTAAATTTATTGGAGGTCTTGCTTGGTTATAACTTTTTTGCTGACCTGCCGAGCAAAAGGCCGTAACAGTTAATGTCCGGTCGACTTATGGGTCAGTTAAAGCTATGATTTATAATAGTTTGAATACAGGCTTCGTTTTTGAGTTTTCTTTGAATGGTTTTGGCGAAGAGCCCCCTTTGATCAGTTCTCAATCTCGATTCCCCGTGCTAAATCCCATAACAGAACTTCAAGTTGCAAAACAGACATTTTTCCGGGTTTTTCGTCATCTCCGGTACTTTCTTTCAACGTTAAACCGCGGTCAGCACGCTGAATATGCTACTGAAAATTGTTAGACAAAAAATTGGCACAAAGTGGCTACCTTTGCCTATGTAATAACAGTTTTAAATCTTGAAGACCTGATTTCAGGACTATTTTGTAACCCGCTGATGCTTAGATGGCTTTAGAAAAGTAGTATTACGTTTTTCACAACTTCTGACATGCAGAAGACCAACATCGGCCAACTCGTTCAAGAGCTAGACAACTTCGAAGGCCAAAACGTTGCAGGCCCATCAGTGGTACCTGAAAACTCGGGTTGGGGCCAAACTTCGACGAAAAAATCGGTTTGTATAGACCATACGAAGCTTTCCAGCTAGTACCGTCCAATTCTGAGATACCCGGTCCGAGCCACTGCGATTTACCGAATTGTTACTCTTGAACAATAAGAAATATGACCTTACTAACTATGGTCGAATCAAGGATATGGCTACACAAACGTAAACTTATGCAAAACTTACATGAGTGTTTGAGCTTGTAAAGGGGACCGTGATAGTGGAAGAAGAAACATACATAACTTGGAGTGCTGCACCTTTTTAAAAATTCCAAGTAATTATTAATAATATGACGACAGAGGTGAAGAAAATGGAGAAAGTTAGTTTTTTGTACACATGTCGAGTCATTTGACATGTAACTTGACACCAGCAAAAACCCAGTTAGTAATTTATTCACTCTCGTATAATATTTAGTCAAGTTTTAAAATATTCCTCAACCCCGTTAATCCTATCCAAAGCAAGGCAAAAAAACTTTCACCTTTGATGATCATGACATGTATATGTTTCTGTCTAGAATTTTTGTAGACGAGCTTTATCAAAAATATATAGGTGCATAAGCTGTTCAAAAAGACAGGAGATAAAAAAAAGTTTTTGAAAATGTTCGCTTGATTATCTGACTGTTTTCCTATGCTACTATTATATAGTCACATTTTTTTCAGATATCCTTGTTCCATTTCAATTTTCCAAAGTCCCTGGAGCAATACAATATTTGCGTCATTCTGCAATCATCACTCTTGCTGATTTTTTGGAATATGTGTCCTCATAACCTTCTATTGCCTTTGCATTCAATCAATGGAGAAAGCATTTTTTTTGTTTCCAACAATATCAAAATTTTGAAACAGGACCTTACCATCATATACCTTCATGCATGCTGTTGATTCTTGATTCTAGCCCGGATTTGTTCATTTCCGGTTGTCGCCACCACAATTTCTTTTTTTGTCATCAACATATCTCTAGCCGCATGATCAAAGCATGCACAACTAGCAGAATATTATCTCTGCAAAAAGCAACAAGAAAAGCACGTAGTTCAAAAAACACTGTCGCAAGAAGCTCGTCAAGCATTAGGAAATGAGCCTCCAAAATGCATAACCTTTTTCTCTTTGAAGCATCTCCGCTAATGCATCACATGAAAGAAACTCCACTTTCCCAGGTGTAAAAAGTATAAAAACTAGTGCAAAAAGAACATATAATAGTTAAGAGAATAGCTTGTGACGGGAAAGCGTGCATGCATCATCTTCAAAGCTCTACAATTTTTTACAACTTTTCTCACAAGAATATAAACTGTGTATGAGATATTATCGTTTCTCTTCCCAAAAATCGTGAAAGCTTAAAAGCTCTACTTTTATCAAATTCAATCACATGGAAAAGTCTCTCAAGACTCGGAGCGATTATCAGAGTGAGCGCTGCTCAGCTGGTCACGTTTTTGTTCAAAGAGCTATTTTCGTAAAAACGATTTTACAGTTTTGTCAGTCTCTTGAGAACAAAGCTTTAACAATTGAATTAAAGTTTTTGAATTGACTTTCTATTCCAGATGGCGCCTGATCAACAGACAAAAGCGCAAGCCACCAACCAGCTGATGGAGCTGATTAGAAGCAAGCAAGCCGAATGCATTGCCACTGCAGTCTCAGAGGGAGCCACCGGTAAAAAATCATTGAAATTTAAATTTTACTTGATGACCTTAACCGCTCTGCATGATTAATAGCGCGCGACGCCGCAACGCCCTCTGGCGCTCAATAGCCGTAAAGCCACTTGCATGAACTCTGTCTCCTCTCATGCGCTAACACGTGTACGTGACCTGTTGATATTGCCAACTTTCTCCATCCTCTTCAATGTGTTGGCTGTCAATAATCCTCCCATTACATGACATTGATGTTGAACTATACACTTCGAAAGCTCCTTCTGCTTGTTTGAACTTTGTTCCCGCAATAGCACCAACTGTCAAACTTTCTCCACCACAAACAAGCCCGCTTACAATAAGTGAAAGTTTCGAAAAACATGCCAAACTGGCTTAAAAATTCACTCGAATCCAAAGTCTACAATACTTTCCGCCAATAACAATTTGTTGGCTTTCGAGCCAGTGAATATCAGAAACTTGTACGTTCGAGACTTTTAGGATTAGTAAACTTGCCACGTGTTGTCGGCGAGAAGTGGCGTATGTTTTTCTGTTTATTTTCTAGTGTCTGTTGCTCCTATTGGTTCTTGTACAGTCTTCCACTTGAGCAACCTTGTCACGCATCAGTCACCAATAGCTGTTGCTCCAAGGGGTGAATTTTTAGCATTGGTTCAAATGATACAGAAATACAGTGGTGAAAGCAAAAAGTTATCCCAACTGTTGGAAGGCTGGAAAAGATACACAAACTGAAACCCTTCCGATGTCGTCTTCATTTACACAAACTTTCACTTGGTTAAACCTCACAAACAGCTTTTTCTCCTCTACACGTGGTCCAAGACTTGCGAAATTGGAGCGGGGCAGAATACTGAATGAGCTGAGCTAAACTTGGATGCGTTTCCAAGGCGACGGATTGTTTAGTTAGTAGTTTGGAGTATTGGCGGTCACACAAAAAATGTTGCTTCCGTTTCAATAAGGCTTCTTTAGATTTTGTGGTTCGTGCTTCGGAAACGAAGTGGGAAGAAGCAGTGGAAAAAATAAGTGAATTTTCTCCGCATGTGAAAGGGTTAAAAGCTTTATTAAGCGACTAACTTTTTTGCTGACTACACAGACAGTGGTGCTTGAAGCGCGGGGGAATTTGCAACGTTGCCATTTTCCCGCCAAATTATTTTCTAGAGACTTCTAGAGCTGGAACAGATTTTCTGTGGCCAATTAAAACAACTTGTATTGTCTTCAACTTCACCTGCCACAAAATACACTCCACCACGTGCATACCCTTGCTTTTCATCCAAGGAAATCTAGACAAATGCCTATGTAATCTTCTTACGTCTTTGGGTTTCCCCTGGGAGAAAGTTTATCGATGTATGCATCTTGTATTGTATTTAAGCGAGATAAAAGCATCATATTTGACATGCCTTCGGATAGAGAAAAAGTTGTTTGGCTTTGGTCCCTGCAAACTTTCCGAACACAGAAATGGGCTTGTCTCGATTGTCAATTTTTGTTATTACTGTCAGATTTGTCAAGCAAGAACATAGCCTTCTGCAACTGGCATGTTGCTGACAGCGCAGCGTTGAGCAGTGTTATTTTTGGCATGACGAAAGTTTATGTGGTGAAAGCGCTGATAGCAACACACGTGTCGACAGTGACAGTAGTTATCCCTAGACAGCATATTTTTGAAGTTGGCGCCGCGCCGCGCGGAAGCGCTGAGCGCTTGCGCGCAGCGTTCCCTTGCGTCCTAAGCTTTTCTCTTTGCATGTTTACTCCATCTTCGTCATTGGACTTGACGTTGTCAAAAGCTCAGCATGAGCCCTGTTGTTTACATGTTTGCATCCCATATCAACAGCGCGCTACTTATTATTTCCGCTGAGCTTTTGATGCTTCTCACGTGCATACTGTACATAAATCCATACTTTTTTCATAAACACGAAGAAGACAGAAAGAAATCCCGCTGAATATTCTTCCTCGCTTTTTCCCTGAATTTACTACCAAAAGCCATTTTTGAAGATTAGGCGAAATCCATTCCACAAGTATTCAATCGTCTCCTATGAGCAGACGCTGCGCGGCTCCCTAATGTAATTGGGATTCGCGCCAAAAAACTTGAAGAGCAATGATGATGAGACGAGAGAACTTCGGGGCGGCCATTGTAAAATTTTATGTTTTCAAGCTTTGGCGCCTTTTTATTATTAGAGTACATCACATTGGTGGCGAACCAGAAGAATCAGCATTTGTGGTTCCACCTAAATTAGCAGAATGGCTCTTCATAAAAACTAATGCTGCACTTCTTGGACTTGCTCAGCAGGTTTTGGTGGATTTGTGGTATTGCAGATGTTGGCGGGCTTTAGCTGGCGGCAGTGGGTTTTAATGCTGAAAGAAAACCAAGGACTTGATATTTTCTGACAAGAGCCAGCCAGCAGTAATAATAGGGAAAATGTTGGAAAAATCAAATCTAAGCACAAAGTACAATAAGGAAGAGGGAAATACCATGGAATCAGATGAGGAAAGTAGGAAAGCGTCAAATCGCCGAATCCCGGCTTTGCAAAAATATGCTCTCCGTCCAAAATTTTTTTCTTCTCTTGGGGATTTGACCGTGTGTGAATGTTTGCTTTGTGACATGTTGCGAATATTATTATGTTTGTTTACTTTGAGCTGGACGGCCTTGAGTAGATTTTGAAAAAAATACATGGTTCACTATAGCTTTGGTCTTAAGAAACATACGTGTAAATACTAAATTCTATGCGACTGTATGGCAATAAGAAACCAATGCATTTTCCATGTTTCTATTGTATAGATGACATCAGTCACTGCCCGACCACGTGGGACGGAGGCCTTTGCTGGCCCAAGACCGCTGCAGGAGTCCTGCAAAAATTGCAGTGTCCGCAGTACATACCGTCGTTCAACCATCAGGTATATACACCAAACTTTTTGAATTCTGAAACCAAGACAAATATACATCCGCAGTTCCGCTAGTTCCGCAGTACCTAAAACCCAAGTACCTGAAGAAACTGCTGAAAAGTGTTTGTCGATCGATTTTTACGTGTATTGTGTATTGCTCAATTTCGTCCATTAATGATCCTGTAAAAGCTGACTTGACTTGGCTTCGATGGCTGTAGTTCTTCCGGAAAAAAATATTAGCAAGCTTGAACATACGAAGAATCTTGTAAATCTCAAGTTGAAGTACAAAAGTTTTTGAGTATATTTTTTATGTACTGGAATAAATAAACGACCAGGAGAATGGCAATTGGCAAAAATATTATTTCCAGAAAAGAGCTTATACAGATTTTTTCCTATTCTATATATTCGCTTAAATGGAATTCTTGAAGAGCTTCACCTTTTTTCAAGTAGAAAATATGAAGTGATAGCCTTAACGACAAAAGTTGAAGACATATTTTTTTATTCAATACAACACTTAAATTCACAGGAATTCGCCACAAAACTATGCACCGAAACCGGCCACTGGTTTGTCAACTCAACATCCGGTCAACCCTGGACAAACTATTCCATGTGCAGACTCCCGGCCCCGCCCACAACTCAACATCCTGACCTCGTTGATTCCGTCAAGGTATTAATTAATTCTATTAATTAAATTGAAAATTAATTGAATATAATGAATATTGATTGATTAATCGTTAATCTGTTCCAACTACACTTTGTGGTTTTAGAACTACCTGCCCATCATAAAAGTGGTATCGCTGATTGGCTACGCTGCGTCGCTTATAGCACTGGTTCTTGCGCTGATAATCCTTTTTTCCATCAAGTAAGTACTTGGACTCAATCTTTTCTTTCTATTGAATCAATGTCCAATCTGTGTACTACTTTCCCTGGTCGGCAAATCCATATTAAATATACAGGGAAAGCGCTGTTACAGATGGTACAAGTTCCCAGAGGATAACAATAATACAAAAGCCCATCGAGCACAGATAGTACTCGATGAATCTGCGATGATGAATTATGCTCTCCTCTAACGCTTTCACTTTTTTTCAGGAGATTACGATGTCCCCGAAACACTCTCCACATGCACCTCTTCGTTTCGTTCCTACTTCGAGCGGCCATGACACTTTTGAAACAGATTCTTTTTTCCATGTCCGATGGCATCGGTCTTCCTAGTTCCGTGACTACCGAAGGCGATCAAGTCCAAATGACATTTGCTGTAAGCAAAATGATACGGGTTTTGTATCCTCGCTTTGATTAATTATCCACGAAGAAAAAGCAACAGTCTTTGTTCACATCTGGTTAATCGATAGAATCCCAGCGCGCTGTTTTGTAATTAATCGAATACAAACAAATAGAGAAACTAATCGATTTTCCTCGATGATACTATTTTCTGTAGTGGGAATGCAAACTCGTGGTGAGCATCTGGCAGTATGCAATTCTGGCCAACTATTTCTGGATCCTCATGGAAGGACTGTACCTGTTCAACTTAATTTTTTTCGCGCCTTTTTCGGATTCGAGCGCCATTACCCTGTATGAAGTTCTTGGTTGGGGTGAGTATAGAGCGCGCGCTTCGCGCGCGCCAAATTTAAGTATTCATCCGAAAAAGTACTTTCCCTAAGTATATACACATGGCGGTTTGATTTATGAGCTGTCACATGGTTCCTTGACAGGTTGTCCCCTGGTGGTTGTAACGGCGTGGGTTTTGGCGCGAATTTACTGGGATAATACTCTATGCTGGACTGTGCACGACAATCCTCACACTGTCTTCAACTTGTTCTACATTATTCAGATTCCCATTATCGTCTCAATTATTGTAAGTGCTCTTATTTGAATTTTGGCGCCATTGACGGAATTTTCCCGCCTTATTTTTAGTTTTTGAATTTCCTTCCAGCTCAACTTTATCCTCTTCTTGTGTATTGTATGGGTACTTTTGGTGAAACTGTCATCTTCTGTGTCAATAGAAACCCGGAAATACAGGTACAGGTATGTTCCTCATAGCTTTCGGTGTGGAGGTTTTTGAAAACTTTTTTGCCGCCTTTTTCAAATATGGCACAACTAACGCTTTTAAAAATTTCAACTGGGAAATTCAGCATGTTTATAAGTACATGTGAGGGGGTTATGAATGTGTTGCAGGAAATGGGCTAAATCCACGCTGGTTCTAGTACCTCTATTCGGCGTTCATTACGCACTTCTAATGGCGCTCAAGTACTACGCGAATGATAACATTGACATTGAAGTCATTTGGCTCTTGTGCGACCAGCTTTTTGCGTCCTTCCAAGTAAGTGAAATTTTAATTAAGTTTACTTGAATCTCACATCATTTTAGACATGTGTGTGTTATATACGAACGAATTCAATTTACGTCATATGTCAGCAGTCAGTCAAAATTTTATTAATTTACTGGAGCCGAAATTTAATTACCTGGAAAATTCTCTCCATATCAGCCTTAAATTTGATCACCTCATCTTGAGAGACGTACACGCCTTTCAGTATATAATATAATTTCCCGTTGATCATTTTCAAAATCCATCTCATGGCCTGTAATATTTACAATTTCGATTAACGTAATTTCCAACTTTCTCTTCAATATCGTGAGTAGTAGTGTAAATTTCCGTTTCGTTGATTAAATGATCGTTTTCGCAATTTCCCTCAGGGCTTTTTCGTCTCGATCCTCTACTGCCTCTTGAACGGCGAAGTTCGCTCGGAACTTCGGAAACTGTGGACAGCTTATTGGAGGTCTATCGAAGAGGGCCAACATTCGAGGAATATTCCTATGTTGAGGATTCGTAGAAGGTTCAAGTGAGTCTCGTCTTTTATATTATTTCCTGACGTTTACGACTTCGAAGGTTAGCATAAACGGAAGTACAAGTAGGTCAGGCGGCAGAGGGCGCTGTTGACACTCACAGAAACCTCCCGCGAGGCCCGACGTTTACATTGCGTACATGGCAGCGGTTGGTGCAACAGACACGTGGTTTACCGCCTGGCTCTAAAATAGCTCTTGGAAATGGACTCTAGGCAGAGAGCTATTTGGCGAGTAGGCTTTTTGAGGTTTTGTCAATGCCAAAATGCCACCATTGTGTGTGTGGTTTGGTATTTTGTACATGTTCTCAAGACATGTGTTTCTGGGTAGATTAAACCACATAAGAGATGGGGAATTGTGGAATTATTAGTCAGTGAAAGTTGTTTTGAAAATCAGACCAGATGAATCCCGTTCAATTTCAGGAAAAATCTGGTCCTGCTAGAAGCATTATAGCCAGTTAGTAATAAACAAAAAATAGTCCAATTTCGGTTCTTTTGTCTCAAAGGAACAATAAAATTTTGGTATCCTTATCTTCTTGCTCCTTTGTTGCTTTGTACAAGAAAAATTGGCTTCTATAAAAAAAATCTAGAACTGTAGCGCAATTACAATTTTTGCCAATTGCTCTCCTATTATAGCTGTGGTAGACGTTGGTTTGAACTTGGCAATTAAGAAGCTAACAAGATAACCATCATTTTGGTTGCTGTTTCGACGGCTATTTGCTCAGCAATTTCCAAGGCTATTTAGCTAGGACATTAGCAGATGCCTCTGTTTTCTTTATGGGCGGAGACGCTAGGATAATATCGCTTTTGTAGCCAATTTTCGCTGTTTTCTCTAGTATTTCTGCTCCTATAGCTCCCATAAGTCCCATAGCAATTTTTGTCAAGCGGCTTCTCCATGAGCCAGAAGAATTCAGCGATAATATTATTTTCTAGATGTTAGGCGTTCTCAAGCGCATGGTAAAATGTTTATCCTGTGTCGATGATAAATTGCAAAGCAAACTCATATACAAACAGCAAAATGAAATATGTATTTTTTCGATACTCTTTCGATACAGGTCAACTACGACGGGAGACTCGACGATGCAGAACGACTTCACTGAAGAGCAGCAGTTGAATGACGACACGTGCTGCTATGAGGAAAAACGGCTGAGCAAGCCATCGATACCTGGAACTGTCGTCGAAGAGTGTTGAATATGTGTACTCTATGGGTGTGGGTTTATCTTGTTAATCTTAAGAAAAATATATGAATGTTGAATGTTATACACGATTTTGCAAAATATTATTCTAAATGCACACTTTTGGCTGCTTTCGGTGGTTGGTACAAATACAGGGATTTTTGAAGCTAGGGAGAAAATTCAAAGTTTGCAAAATCGATTAGATTTACGTAACGCTGTTATACTTGGAAAAATATTATACGTCGAGTTGCTCTTGAAAATTACTTTGAAAATATTGATTACAGCCCACAACTTTGTGAAACTGTTGTTAATGAAAATGTTCGCGAAAATTAAATATGTATGTGTTCTGATTAATTGATGGATGTAATAAACCAGCTTTTAAATATAAATATTGGCTTGAAATTCAACGAACCTAAACCATAAACCATTGATTTGCAAAATATATGATTTTAATAAAAGTGTAGCTCTACAAAATTGTCAAAACTTTTCAAAATTAAGGTTCTTGTTGTTGAAAAAATTTGTCTCATTAAATAACTTTTTCTACAGTGTTTGGAAATGATAGGCACCGGCAGCCCATGGTTGGGTCAGGTTTCATTGGTTCCTATCACAAGGAAGAGATCTTGTAACAACGGAATAAATCGTCATACAACCTGGGAAAAGTTTTGCTACAAAACCCGGGTCGGGGGTTTCTCGAATGCGTAGGAATATCAGTCCGAATCAGGTAAAATATGACCCACTACGGTCACAAATGCTACTGGAAGCGATACCGCTTCATTTTAAAGGCTCAAAAGTCGACTTTAGAATTTTGTGCCCGAAAAAGTCGGATATCGGCTCACTTTTTAATTATGCCAGACTTTGGTGCCGTTTCCTTTTATATTCTAAAATCAAGAAAATGCACCCCGCAGTAAATGTCGTTTTTCTCAGAAAGGGCTAAACCTTGGAGGCCCTTGGAAGAGCTACAAGCCGCCTTTGGATCCCTTCTATGCCCCTCAGAAGTTTCATCTTTTCTGGAAAACCGTAGGCCGAGTTATAGCCAAAAAACGTTAAAATTTCTAAAATGTAACATGGGCAACATAGGAAACTGAAATTTTGGAACGCTGCTGTAGCCAAACGAAGGAACATTTTGAGGAACGGACTTCTCGTGTGAATTGCCCTTAAGACCCTTAACGTTCATGCCAAGTTTCAAGAAGATCCGAGACAAAAAGTTTTTTGACGCGAAAAAACGGCAAGGGGCCTTCAACTTTTTTGAGGCCAAAACACTTTTTGTCTCCGATTCTCTTCATACTTTGCCTGAACTTTAAGGAACCTAAGGGCAATTAATGGGCGAAGTCCGTTCCTCAAAATTCATCTCCGTCTGGTCACAGCAGAATTTCGAAGGTACACTTGCCTATCTTCCACATGTTAAATTCGGGCACTTCAAAACTGGAACGCCTGTAACTGGGCCTACAGATTCCCATCGAAGCTGAAACTTTTCAGGGATGAAGAAGGCACCTAAAGGTCCATCATCAAAATTCCAAAAGTTATCTTTGAAGGAGTTTTCAGGTTGAAAAAAATACAGTTTTGTTTGCCGTTCATTAACATTGCATTCCTTAACCGAAAACCAACCAGTGAGCCGACACCGAAGATTCCTGGGCTTCAAATTCAAACCTTCTTTCATTGGCACTTTTGAGCTTTGATTATCTTCCTAACAGCATGAAAATGACTCGCAATCAATAGTCGCATAGTTTGATTCAGCATTTGCCCATGGCTGCGCTCATGGGCGCTGAGCGCCCATTAATTCTAACCATATCGTTTTTTCTACGCCTCAACGCTTTTTCTAAAAACTTTAAAAAGTTCATAACTTTTTCAAAACTTTTTTCTACTTTCAACAGGTGAGTTGGTAACAAATTGATGATTTTGTTTTCAATTACGACCCATGTTTTTCTACTTTCTAATAGACTAAATTGCAAAATTTGTTGTTCGAGTATCCTCGCTAATACCTTGTTGATCAATGAAAAAACTTTCAATAGTTGATAGTTGAAGACAAATTGGAATTTATTTTTGCCTGCCTGATATATTGCAGAATCGAAGCGGATGAATAAATAACAGTTTATGGACTTGAAAGTCTGGTGATGGCAGCTCGAGCCCTGCATGTCTTTTACACTCGTTCAAAATTTTCTATTTCGATCTTCCGAGTCTCCTAGACGCGCTATCCAGTTGAAACGATGTCGTTACCATATGCTGCTGTCCTATCTGTCTGAAAGATTCTATTTTTATATTACGACGCCTTCTAGAAACTACGGTTGTTAAATTTTTCCACGTGGACAAACTTGAAAAACTTTTGAAAAACTTTAGATAATATTTATTGATCCGTTTGTACAAAAATACTTTTAAAATTATAGCAATAACACGAAAAAATAATAACAGACGACAGTCGATTAATGATGATGATGATGCGAATGCGGATGATAGTCGAACTCGATGAGGACCCTTCGATTGGGCTGGTGGCCGCAGCCGTTGCAGTGGGCGCAGTCCTGGCAGTACTCGTCGTAGCCCGTGTAGCCGTAGCCTTCGCCGTAGCCCAGTTCCTGGCCTTTATGGTCGAAGCCGCCGCCGCCAGGGCTTTGGCGCTTTGTTCGAAGAAGTACGTCAGCACGTTCGAACTGGTAGGCTGAGATGGCTTCCGTTGATGTGGGCGAGTGGAGGAGCAGGAGGAGGACGAGGCTGGAAACCAGGAGCGCCGATAGAGGGAGCACAAGCCGAAGTTCCATTTTTCAACAAAGTGGCTACGGAAGGTTTGCTTTGGAAGAGTTGAGACGAGAGACTAATCGCGCTTATTGTTCGCGCGCGACCCTTTTATACCGTTGGGCAACAGTCGCTTCGCTACAAATTGCTTGGATTAATTGGCGAATTTCTGTTCCTTTATATGCGTATGGTGAGACTGAATATAATTTAACATGCGTTTTTACTGACGTACGTAAACCTCAATCTTGTTTTAGTAGCTTGAAATGAGCCTGTCTGTGCCTTGAAGGCTGTAATCAGGCAACAAATAAAAAGTTTAACGGGCCGCAGATTGGACTATTGGACAATACATGACATCAAGGAAGTCATTTAAGCGTGACATTAGATTGACCAGTGTAATTTAAGCGGATTTCTAACATGTGATTCAACGACGACAGGGTTTTTGCAAACATTTTGTAGTTTAATTGACCACTGGTTTTGCATCACTTTTACAAGCCACCGTTCAAAGGATAGGCTGGTACGTTGTGTGACATGTTGCATAAAAATCATTGCAATTTTATATTTCTTCCTTGCATAAAAATACGTTCAAGTTACAGATTTCGCAAATACTTTATATTATTCCCTACGCGCCAAAACCAAAGCTAATAACGTAAAAAAGCTTGGTTGCAAATGGCAAAATGGCCAATAGTATATAACAGCACACATTCAGATTGCATATTGTAGATGCTACAAAATTCATTGGTTACGTAACAAGAATCCATGGTCAGCGAGCAGAAGATACAATATTCCAGTTCTTGAAGCACACACACTGTAATTTAATATGCCCACCTGCGTGTTCATTCCTACGACTTCTTCCTACTGTTCTCCTAAAGTTTCTAGTTTTAGTTAGCTCTACGAATTCACACGTGTCGCTTCATCAGTCAATCGGTTTCTTGTGATAATGTGAAAAACGAATCTTCAAAATTTTCAGGATATTCTTCATTAGTATCAGGTAAACACTCAATTCCACCTGTGCAAAAGCTGAAAATATTTTTTTGCAAACACAAATCTTTAAGTTACGTAACAATCACACACCTGTGCTGTGCGTGTATTCCTCACGTGTCCCGTCTCGTGTGCACAAGAGATGCGTTTACATGTTGAAACATAGGCGAATATTCCTCATCTTCAGATTCTTCGCTTACCTTTTGTTGCTCTTCTACAAAGCGCGTTACGCAACAACACTTTTAAAATTCGCAAAATTTTTATTCTTTGGTTCCAGCATCTTATAGCAGCTGAACCTCAGCTTTTGTGAATTCAAAATGGCTTCTTCTTCCAAAGCTGGCGAAAAGACACCTTTGCTCCTGACTTCGCAAACCAACGATAACGAAGTCATAGTTCCCGCCCTTGGCCAGGGCTTCGGTGGCAAAAAAGGGGCGGGCTACCTCACACTTCCGGTTTCCTCAAAATCTTACGCTACTTCAGACTCCGACAGCAATGCCAAGTCCAACCCGTGTACCCGCTACTGGGGAATATTTTACGCTTTGATCGCCAGCGTTCTTCTATCACTGACAACGCTCCTAGCCAAGTTGCTCATTGGCTACCATCCGTTCAACGTGGCTATTTGGCGGTTTCAAGGGATATTGCTTCCGTCACTGCCAGTGTTGCTGTATTCGACCTGTGTTAAGAAAGAGCCGGTTTTCGAGTCCATAAGGCCAGTGTGTCAGCCGAGCAAGTTGAAGACGCTGTTGTTTCTTTTTGTGAGTAAACCTAAACTAAAAAAGACTTCGAAGATCTCAAATCCTTAAAATCTTTTTAAAAAATCATGTTGTATAGCTACGAGCCTTCTTTGGATGTTCGGCAGTCATCATGCAGTTCTATGCACTGCAGTACATCGAAATTGGCGATGCAACAGTAAGTCATCGAATGAAGTAGCCTCCAAAGTTATAGAAAAACCTGATGATTTTAGATTTGTGTTGATTTCAGGTAATCTCCTTCACAACGCCAGTTTTCGTAGGCCTATTATCTCACTTCCTGTTGGGCGAGAGCATTGGCTTGGTACCAATTTTGACCGCTGTGACTACCATAATTGGAATTGGGGTCATTACAAGGCCGCCTATTTTCACTGGAGCTTCGAGCTACGATACTAATAACCTGGTGAGTAAATTTCGAACTAAATTTTGAACTGAAATGTAATGTATTCAGTGGAAGTAATCATTTGGAATCCTCAGATTGGCGCTGGAATGGCCCTCGGGTGCATGTTCTTCGCGACCTTCACCTATGTGATTCTTCGCTGGCTCCGCAACGTCCACCATGGCCTCATCACATTCTTTTACGGTTTCTTCAGTGTTTTAGAATGCATGATCTGTGCAACTTTTATTGGCATTCTTGAATTCCCCATAACGACGACCGATTGGCTTTTCGCTTTCAACTTGGCAACGTTGGCGTTCGGTGGTCAGACCTTCTTCACTCAGGCTTTGAAGTACGAAGAGGCGGGGCCGGTATCGCTGATCAGGACTTCGGAGGTCATCTTCACGTTTGTGTGGCAAATGATCTTTTTGAATGTCATGCCGGATATTTACAGGTAAGTTCAATAATTTTAAATTTTCTAAAAACTTGTCTGACCTATTTTCTACATTTTCAGCCTCATCGGAGCTTTAACAATAGTATTCGCAGTCTTAGTAACAACATTACGTAAATGGGTTAAAGAACTACCAGAAGACAGGCCAATCCGACGCAAGTTACAATTCCTACTTCGGTAAAGTAATATTTATTCTCCAAAACTAAGAACTACTACTACTGCGCTCCCTCTCCTGCCATCTACAATCTGTATAAGTTACTACAAATCTCCTACAAACTACTCGTAACGCTTCTGTGGTGTATGTGTGTAAATGTATATACAAATCCTAAATGTTGCTAATTAAAGTTGCTGAATCTCTACATTATTGTTGTTAATTAATTACAAGTGTAAATCTCAACCCTCTCACTACACTCCTGACACTCCACTTCACAACACCACCGGAACTTGCAATGACACTTCCACCTCCGTACAATCTGATGGGTATTGTAGCCCCGCCCACAACACAGAATGTCACAAGACTCTTCCTCATTGTGGTCCCCAATACTCGTCGAATTAAGCTCTCTCTTGTGGAAACACCTCCGGGCCTTGGTCCCCAAGGCCCCGCTTGCAGCATCAGCGTCGCAGTAATTGGGCGATGGGTCCAAGTAGACCAATTCTGACCTTTTTGGTCTTGGTGAGGCCACGGTACCCACGGACCTTTGGTACTTGCTACTCGTCTTGTGAAGATGGTGATGGTGCCTGTGGTGATGATGATGATGGTGGAGGTAATCTGGTCTACTATTGGTCCGTACAAGAATCAAGGACCTTCGTGGTCTCAAAGGGCCTTCTGGCTCTGTATTTTGGACATGTTGAACTTGGTTAGGTAGCAGTTCTGAGGACGCTGGTGCTGCTTTTGGAGTTGTTGATTTCAGCGCCATCTTCTTTTCTTGAGCTCCTGTTGGTATCGCCATTACTGGCTTGGCCTTCTTGTACTTGTCCATTAATTGTTCGCCCACTTTTCGGAAGGCTGAGAGCTTGAGCCAGCAGGTCTTGAGAGTGCAGGAGCCGCTGACACCATGACATTTGCATTCGTGTTCCAAGGATGTCTGGACAGCCTGAGGAAGTCAGTTAAAAAATTAGTAATTTCTCCAAAAAGTGTCTTTTTCAACAATAATATTTTACCTTTCTCCCAGCCTTGTTGTTGTGTAGATTCATCAAACTCCTCGCATCGCCTTCGACCTCTCTGGAATCCAAGAACTTCCTCGCCAATCGGACAGCGTATTCAACATCCGCCGAACAACCTCCCCACCGCCACCCCGCCGCCACTTCCCAGCCATCGCGTTGTTTATGCTGCTGACCCAGCGGGTCACCACGCCCTTCGTTGGACGTCGTTGGCGGCGCGCAGCCGCAAGACGAAATGTTCCCACGGGCACATGCCTGGAGGGATCAAAGAAGGAGATACGCCAAACATTATTAATTGTTCCCGTGTCGAACGCATTAAAAGCCTATATCTAAGAGACTATTTCCAAAAGGAATTTCTCGAGATATTTACAGGGTGAGCAATCCAAGAGCGAATATTCTCTTTCATTTTTTTCTAGCTTCCTCAAGTCTCGCTCTTGACTGACAGCTCCTGACGCCCCACCCTGTAAAAATCCACCTAATCTTGATGGCCTTCACGAGCCATTATTGACTCCTATAGCGATGTAATTAAAAGTGATCGAGATTACTCTGTACAACCTCTCTTCTCTCGGAAACCACAAAATCAAAGCCCATTTAGTAAACCGAACAACGACTTACCTGCGTCACGGCGTAAGTGACGCCTGCTGATGAAACTGCATAAAGAAAAGCCGCCTCACGACTCCCTGCAACAAAAACCAAAAGGATTCAATTACTTAAGATTCATTCAGATTCCACAACAAACTTTCTCATAATTTCTTGCGTCTTCAGCTCTATTTTCCATAGCTTTTAAGTTGATATTCTGCAACCTGAAAATTTTGACCCTTTAACGTAAACATGTCATCCTGAGCCTTGTAACACCCATTGAAAAAACGCATCCAAGCAAACCACATTCTTGTTCTTCTCATCAACAAACAAGCGAGCTTTTTCCACCTGAGCCTAATTTGTACCTCGGAGAAATACCTGTCGGACCCTGCGAGTATCACCTTTTCATTTCATTTAACAAGCTCTTGGCTGGACATGTGGAATGAATACTTTTAATAAGGATTCATATCTCTGCTTCTCTCCTCTTTTTCTATATACAAGCTCTAATAATAGGAAGAAGAAGAAAAAGTTGGACAAGTGTTTGTGGTATGATCCGTGATGAAGTGGACCGAGTCTCTTGTAAATGGTTGTAAATGCATCTCCTAATTTTCCCTCACGTCATTATCCATATCTTTTCCCTGTGCTACAAGACGTTGAAAGATGATATTCACTCCTTCTTCACCTTGATTTCCTATTGTAAATTACGTAACAAGAGC
Source organism: Sphaeridia pumilis (assembly GCA_034698345.1). NCBI lineage: Eukaryota > Metazoa > Arthropoda > Collembola > Symphypleona > Sminthurididae > Sphaeridia > Sphaeridia pumilis. Next base: position 2,647 of record JAQGBJ010001346.1, on the reverse strand, counting down.
CAAAAGTCCACCAACTAACTAGTTAACGCAGCATACAAAATATTTTTCAACTCATCCAAAACTCCTACCTCTCTTCCTCTGAAACTTGAAAAATTACACACACACACTTAATTTATAGCTCTCCTCGTCCTCGTCTCGTCAGAACATTCTCAAACTTGAAGCCTTAATGACATTAGAAGCAAGAATTTTTGAAACTGACCAGAAGAGACTCGCTCAATGGTCTTCAACTCTATGTTTACAAGCTATACTACAGACATCATCATTACTTTTCTCCAAGGTTCAGAAAAGTACAACTTTAACTTGGAACCTTGCCGAGAGGGATGAAAGCACCGGCCTTGTTTTATGACGCTGATAATTGACGACTCTTGCTGTGCTAATGGTACCGTCAACACGGTGTCATACACATGATAGAATGGAAAGAGTCTTTGGCTCCAGTAGCGCCTCCAGGGACACGCCGAACCTTGTAAATTCTACCTGTGAAACCGTATATGACCCTTGGCGGCGGTCAGCATGGTTCCACACAAATGGCGTAATCGTGTGTAAGCCACAAGTTATGGTGGGTCATTCTGGTCTATATAATTCAGATCATTTCAGAAGCCCTATGTCTAGTACTTCTTGGGGTATTGTAAAGTTGACATGGGATTCCACTTGGGACAGAGACTGAAGTTTCAGAATTCCTAACTGTACACCTGCTATAGACAGAAACTATTTTAATTACACTTGCAGTATATCAGTTGAAAAACTGTATTTTACCGATAACTGAGACATGGCTAAAATGGTTGTTTCCAACAGGAGTGCAGTTCCACCGGTTGAACTTGAACTGGTGTTGGCATTCGGAAACGCCGAGGCGGGTACCATCTCCGATTACGGCGAGGGCGTCGGGCGAAGTCTGCAATATGAAATCCAGGTTTAGAAATCAAATTCTGAAGCCAAAAACCATGTTCAAAAATGGACATACTTCGCAAATCTCCCGTTGCTTCGGGGTAAGCCCTGGTATCCGATTACAGAGGAAATCTGCTCCGAATGAGTCCACGCCGCGAGCTGCCAAGAGGAGGAGGACGCAGAATCTGCAATTTCAAACGAGGTTTATTAGTTTAAGTGCTTTCAGCAAACATTGAGCTGTCCCTATTTAGTTGAAGGAGCAGCTGGCTGACTGACATTGTTTGAGATTTATTACACCTTTAAGGCGATTTACACAATTTACTGATAGCACTTCAGAAGCCCTGATCATATGCGAATTGCTCCTTGGAGCAATTAAAACGCATGAAGCCAACTTCCGCTATCACCTTGCTTGACCAGGATTTTAATTGGATTTTTCTTGTTGACGTTATCAAGACGTATGTGGACAGGCGTTAGTCATAGTGAAGTAATGAAGTCGTTTGGACTCATTGGTCCAAGGTCTACCTACGCTTAAAGCCATGCTGGTTGCGAAATCTCCCCAGGCTTCAGACTGATTTGATTTGCCCTGGCTTTGACTATTGAATTGAAGAATCCTGAGGCTTACAATTGGTTTCCTTTCTTGCTTGAACCTGTTGTCATGTACTTGTCGCTCTAATTAGAACATTTACCTGTCAAACATTATCTCGCTTTCCTAAACATGAAATGTCCACCTAAGCGTGTCCATACATGGAATTTTGAAACGATCGCCTTTTCATTACATACACGTCTTTCCGATCACAAATATTGAGCTGTAGATATGGTACATGTTGTAGCTTTTAAAGGAAAACTGAACAAGGAAGGATACAAGACGTGGTGAATAATATACTGTTTAAAATTCTATCACTTTTAAAAGCCTTGTATATATGACTTGTTATCGATACTTGTCTCGATGTGTACCGACTGCAATAAAACTTTTCACACCTTTTACATTGCCCACCGGCTATTTGCGCCAACTGCTGCTGCAGCAACAAGTAATTCAGTCAGTCTGCATTCTTTCCGAAGGTTGTCTGTCTGAGAAAAGCACCTTAAGATATTAGATATTATCTTAACACGAAAATCTCAAAATCTTCCAATCTCGCATGTACACTTACGTAATACGAATATCAACCCTTTCTCTCATATCCGACATGACCGTAACGAAATCCGCATATTGGAGCAACGAAGAACTGTAGAACTTTTGGATGTCTTTGGTACGTGCACTAGATAGCAACTTTTGACACTTGAGCGTTCCGGTCCTTTCACCGCATTTCGTCCGCTTTCACTTTCTCACGGTTTGAAATTGAGTTGTTGTTGCTGGCTTTTGTCCTTGGTTCGAGCCTTACGGCAACGTTTTAAAGCGAGCACTTCCACTGCATGTAACGTCACGAAGGGTTGACTGACAGTATCGACGGAATCTGTAGGACACACAATGACAAGGACAGACTGACTGGTGACGTAAACAGTTTTGTTGTAGTTAATTGCAATCAGATCACGTTCAGAGGACGATTCAATCTTTATGTTTTTCTTACGTTTGCTGTCGCTTCATTTGAAGATGCTGTTGGATGTGCCGACGTCGGGAAAGAAAATGATTTGGAACATGAGACGGCGGCCGGTGTATAACAACAGCATTATTGTCAAGTATTCTTGTAAGCTGGCTCTTGTTTCGTTTCGGGTTGCCGTGGTGGCTGCAGTCCTTGTATTGTTTGTTATTCCCTCGGGGAAGAGATGA
>JAQGBJ010001345.1:0-24057 GCA_034698345.1 Sphaeridia pumilis | reverse complement strand
CATGGAATCTGAGCAGGAATCTTACTTGCGATTCCGATTCCTGCGGAATCGGAATCTTTGCTCGAGATTCGATTCCTGAGAATCGATTCTGATTCCTGAGAGCACTAGGACGGAATGTACAACATAAAGCATCGAAAATGACTTTTGCGGGGAGCGCAATTGTCACTGAGCAATCAATTTCATCACAATCTACTGGAATATTGCTTAAACTGTAACTATAAAAAATTGGATTCAATTCACCCACAGTTCAATAATTGGTGAGTGCTTGGTTTGAGATACAACTCAAGATACATTACAAGGAAAAATATTGATACCGTCGGAACACGGTGCGTGTTGCATAAAACATCAACCTGACGAAAATGCGATTTTCGAGTATGTGATTGAGTGGCATTACAGGAACGAAGAACTTACATCACGTCTTTCGCTACAAAAGGAACAAGTTTTAGTGTAGATATGTTACTTATTACATTACAACATTATGCCGTGGAGACTTGGAGCCACGTGGACAAGTTTCCTAATTGGACAGGTGTACACACATTTTGGGTGTATAGGTAACTACTTTTGGTCAACGTATTGTGCCACATATTACAGGTACAGGGTTTAAGTAAGGACCAGTTAGTCGTCTAGTTGGTCCGTCGTATCCATGGTATCACCTTTTGGCGAATCTTCAGGTGAATTCGAAAAGCTGTGACCGAGACATTTAACGCCGTTCTTCAGAGCAGGTGTCCCTTGGCCTTTGCCTGAAAGACAAAGAAAACCGTTTAATAGAGCTTGGAACTGTACTAGTGCATGAGAGAAACTCGCGTGCAAGCACTTACTTAAAACTTGTGCAATCAAACGAAGACGGATGACCTTATTCGGAACGGTTTCGGAACACAGGATGATTTCATCAACGAAATTGGATGTGATTCCGTCAGCAACTTCCACTTCGGTCGTGATGATCAAAAGCTGGCCTTCCTTTTCATTTTCTTCCCAAGTAAACTTGATTGCCCGAGTCTGACTAGAGTCTTCAGACATCTTAAGCTTGTCATCGTTGTAAATGCAATACTGTTTTACGTCGTCAACGCGGATCGCAAATCTGACGTCGTACCGGTGAGCTTCCTGGAGGAGACCCAGATAGATACTGAGCGTCTTGTACATTTCTTCCTTCAAGGGGTCGGCTATCAGTAAATGATTTTCCATGCCAGAGACAAGGGTGCCGTCTAGATTTTCGAAATCGCCGAAATGGACTCTGCTATCTATAGATCAGTCAGATAATTAATTATTAAAGAATTGTATTGCAATGATTCTTAGAATTCAGTTCTTTTCGACATCAAGAATCTTACTTCGGGCAGCCCTTCGTTCGGAATTGGTTTTTCTTTTTTCAGAGTCCGCATCCCCCCGTGTGACCACTTGCATTTCTTCACCCTTTGAAGCATCCATGGCGCTGCAGCTAGAAGCCCGAAGAATCCCTGTTAGAACAAAAACAAGCTCTGTTAGAACGCTTTGAATGTTAATACCGGATGCCTATAGTTTACAAGCAATCTTTATCTAATCGGTTCAAGACACTACCCTAACCTTTCGGCTTCCCCATAGTGAAAGTCCCTAAACCAGCCAGCTCTTGATTGTAACGTTAAAGTTCAATTCAAGAGATTGATTTCAGAAATTTACTCCTGAATAACAAAAAGATTATGGAAATATCAATCACATATAAATTCATGACGAAAGCATCAGTTTGCCGCCTTTTTACTTCAATGAAAAAACTACAACGGTATCCTACGCAACGGCAATTGAAAAACTGACAGTGAACGTCTGATTTAAGTACAAAGTACGTACATTTTAAACTCCGGTAACTTCCTCAAGTCAAGAACAGTTTGTTGAGAAGCTACAGTCTAATCACAACCGAACTAGACGCTCATAAGCTTAATACCAAACTGAGAAATGTAGCCTTTCTAGACAAAGATCAAACTTCCCTGAAAATAGACACATTACTTACACTTACACCTGTGTTTACCAGGCTGGAATTTCCTCCTCTATCCAGGTAACCGATACAGACTGATGGAGATTGAATAATATCAGTGCAGTCTATCGTTCCAGCGCCGTCGTAATCCTTTGTACTCTTTGGATATTCAGTCTTTCACAGGGTTATATGCTATTCTTTTCCTTTTCCCACAAGCCACGTTAAGAGGCAGGCAATATCACTAATCGAAGGTCAACATAGGAATAAAGAGGATCAGTTGATTGGCGACGACGGCCAATTGCTTCCATTAACTCCAAACGAGTAGAACAAGTTGTGTCATCTGCATCGGCAAACACAAACGATTCAATTTCCAAGTACTCAAGCTTCATACATTTCTGTGCATGTCTTCAGCGTCGTATCCGCAAACAAAGTTACCAAACCAAATAACGCCGAACCAAGTTCCAACATTAAGTTTAGCCGCCGACCGACAAGAGCAAAGAGTCACAAATAGAAGAAGCACCTATGTTCACTGTTACTGTCTTCTATTCTGTATTCAGTAGTCTAATACAAGTATCTTGAGACCATTCTTTTCAACTGACGTATTACACTTTTACTTATTCTTATACACTGGGCAGTTGCGCTCGTTCGCAATCAGCTTACCAATTAACTTTGCACGAAAGACTCGTTTCGTCGTGAACCAAAAGCAACACAAAATGTATGCGCCACCTGAAAATAGAATGATCTCTTGGCATAAATTATCAATGAGCCGAATCGCTAATGAGATCTGCTTCGTTCCGTGAAGAATGACTGTTTCCGCTTGTGTGTGTATGGTTTGTGCGAAAGTTTTGGTTCGTTTCAGTCAGTCATTCTTTGTCTTTGTTTGTTTTTCTCCTCTTGACACTTGGAAGGTATTTTGAAATTCGTTTCGCGCCAAGGATATCTGCACGGTTTCCAAAATCAAGGATCTGCCCTTAAGATCTACTAAAATCTCTGAAATGGAGACTGATGAATAACGAAGAACTTCGATGCCTATCCTTCACCCGTTCGTTAATTTCAAAACTCGCCTAAAAATCGAACCTAGATTACCTTTTAGCTGTTTTTCTGTTGATGATTTACAATAACATTAATTCTTACTTGATGATCAATTGAAATTTTAAATTCATGAATGATGAAAGTAATAACCGAAATGAAACTTTATATATACGGAGCAATCAAGATTAAGTTTCATGTTGTCGATATCGATGACATTCAAAAGTAAACAAAACGTTAGATCAGTTTCCATTTTGAACTCATCTGAACGCGAGCCATTGAAATTATTTGGTGACCTGCTCCGAAGCTAGATGCCACCATACGGCGTACTATTTGAAAGTGAACTTTGCCGTTCGCATAAACCTATTCTCGGCAGTGGTCCATTTGAGTGGTTCATTGAAGCATTCTACGTCGCCTATTCTGGGTCAAGTTAAAGTGAACGCGTGCTTCTATTCTCGATCCCGTCCATTCCAAAAGTGTTTTGGTACACTGCTGACTGCTGGGTGTAAGCTATTTCTTTGGATATATCCTAGCGAAATAGCTGCCGAAAATAAGAAATAGAAAGGATTGTCATACGAGATCACTTGTTCGTACAACAGGAAAGGTAAGTTTGAAAAATTCGCTAATTGAAGTTAAAGCAATCATGTTCACGAATCAGAGGTGCAAATTCTAATTGATCGAAATAGTATTTCGTGTGTCCTTTCGGTATCTGAATCCAAATTTACCTTTCAAAGGTTCTAGAAAGTATGTTCTACTTTGTAACGACTAGATTTCAGTAGCAGTTTTTCCTAAGGAAGCTTCACAGAAAATTGAATTTAGAAACTTGATGATCATTGAAAGGAGTGGCTACAGTTGTAGTGATTCTTCAAACACAATTGACAAATGTTTACATTTTTTATAGGTGAACTCGTGACCTGCCTTCAGTTTCTTCACGTCAAAGTTCCAGATACATTTGAGAGTCAAAATGGCTGCTAAGTGCAACTCCTTATTAAACTTGAGTAAGGAAACCATTTTCTGCACATTGATCATGTGTTTGGTATCGTCTGAATTGCTAATTTTATATTTTTTCAGGCTTAAATGCTTTCATGAGACCATTGTGTGCTCGGTCGTGTTACACATCTACAAGGCCGAATCTTAAGATCAATTCTAATACTAAAGTGATTTGCCAAGGTTTTACCGGAAAGCAAGGCACGTTTCACAGGTAATTATCATCCTCTTGATTTGTGCGGAAATTGATGGATTGGGAACAAACTGAGGTGAACCAAATTTTTGCAGTAAGCAAGCCATCGAATATGGAACGAAAATGGTTGGCGGAGTTTCTCCAGGAAAAGGTGGACAAGAACATTTAGGATTGCCTGTGTTCAATTCAGTTGCCGAGGTATTTAGTAGGTATTTTGCTTTGTCGTTTTGGAATTGTTAAGTAAAACCTTGTTGATTGATTTCAGGCTCGTGAGAAAACTGGTGCAGATGCTACTGTTATTTACGTACCTCCTGCTGGAGCGGCGAAAGCAATTTTCGAAGCAATGGATGCTGAAATGCCATTGATTGTATGCATCACCGAAGGAATTCCCCAACATGATATGGTGAAAGTAAAGCATCGTTTGTCGGCTCAAGGCAAATCCCGGTTGATCGGGCCCAATTGCCCTGGCATCATCGCGCCTCAGCAAGTATGGCCAAACCAACTTCACAATATCAATGTGGGTGGAGATTGTAATGCGATTGTAACTTATCTTTGCAGTGCAAAATTGGTATTATGCCCGGACATATTCACCAACGCGGCAGCATTGGTATTGTCTCACGGTCTGGAACTTTGACCTATGAAGCTGTTCACCAAACAACTATGGTGAGTAGTAGTACTTTCTGGAGAATAGAGTTGTCGTATAAATGTTGTACAAATGCTCTGATTCGATAAACAGGTCGGATTAGGCCAAACACTTTGCGTGGGTATTGGCGGAGATCCCTTTAATGGAACGAACTTCATTGATTGCTTGGAAGTGTTCTTGCAAGACCCTGATACTAAAGGTATCATTATGATTGGAGAAATAGGAGGCAGTGCTGAGGAAGATGCAGCAGAATATTTGAAACAACATAATGCGGTGAGATTACGCACAATTCAGGTTCCTGTAATCTTTGGAATCGGAAATAATAATCAGGAAAATTATGTTAAAGGGAGAGAACCAGAAGCCCGTTGTATCGTTCATCGCTGGGCTTACTGCCCCTCCTGGAAGGCGCATGGGTCACGCTGGTGCTATTATTGCCGGTGGGAAAGGTGGTGCTGAGGACAAAATTAAGGCGCTAGTACAAGTGAGTTGAATGCATTGGTATTAGACAACTCCTACTCGTGCAATCGCAACTAATGTATACTGGCATAATGTCTTTCGCAGGCTGGAGTTATAGTCACTAAGAGTCCGGCTCAGATGGGAACTACTTTAATTCAAGAAATGAGAAGCCGCAAGATGGTGTAATTTAGTGGATCGTAGCAAGGCGCACACAAAGTACTTGAGAAACCATGTGGAAGTGTGTCTCACCGAAATGTCTCGGTAGTGCTGTTTTTCCGTGATTTAATCCGTTGTTTAAAGGTAATTCGCTTAGTGTTTTTGTGATCATCTTCGCTGTTCAGTAGTGCGTAGAGGTTCTTCAGTAACAGAAGACCCACCCGATAAAAAATGATGAAAGTAAAATAAACTTGATCGACAAACATTTGACTTTGAACTGATTGTTTTATTGTAAGTCATTGCAACACTGAGGCGTTTGCACTTGTGTAACATGCGTCAAGGTTACTACCGTTCACAAACTGAACTACATAACACCATAAAGAGGAATCATCAGACAACCCAACACAATTTATAGTCGCTCGCAAGATGTTTTTGCTGTCTCTCAGTCATATGAATGACCACCTATTAGAAATGCAGCTCCAAACTTCATCCCCCGCCTTCACTACTATTACGAACAGATCTTAAACTATTTCAAACTCGGAAGTTATTACACTACTCATTCAGTTCCTCATAAGTTGACTCAGCTATTTTGCAATGGCCGAAGGCCTTAAATCGTAAATGTAGTCTTCCCAGGAATCCCAGGCCTTCAACAGGTAGACCTTTGCTACGAAGCTTACACTTGATGAAATTTGACAGCTTAGCTCTAATTCACAAGTCTATTTGCACCAAAAATTTTGCCTACATTAGAAGAGATTTAACAATTTATCACACATTAAGTGTGGTCACAGATTGGTACAAAAAGCTGTGTCGATGTTAATGAACAAGCTTTCTGACACACATGAGCACAATTAGACATTTGTCGTGACTACAACTCTCCATCTGTACCCTCTTCCAGTAACTTAAGTATTAATGATTACCAATTAAGCGAATCGCGATGTCATAGTTTTTATATATGTTTTACAATTTCGTCAGTCTGATATACTAAGGAACAGAAGCGGTACGAGAAAGAAAGTTCTTTTTTAACTTTTAATCTCACTGGTCTTTAGTCAATTCCAGGCAAGATTTTCTTGACTGAGAATATACTCAAGCAATGACAAGAGTTATAAACTGCTTTTCGTTCTCAAACAGTTGTATAAAGTTAGATCAGTTCACTATTTCTTACCCTATTGTGTAAATACAGAATAATAATAATGTACGAAATGATGCGCACTGCGAGGCTGACAAAATGCGACTTAACGTCAGGTGAGTACGAATGTAGTAAAGCCAGAAAAATTAGAGAAAACACGTAAAGCAGTGATGGCCCACGAAAACGCACTGTCACATTTAGTAGCATTTTGTTCACCTCTATCCCGAAAAACCTAACTAATGCTTTCTGTCTTGTAAAGACTGGTACACAGTTTGGAGCTCATTTTAAGGTTCACCAAAATAAAAAGTTTACCTAGTATAAATATGCAACAAATAGCTTTGCATACGATGTGAGGAGGGAACGGTTATATGATTTAAAGTCCTTTATGTTGGCCAAGTACACCAGGATTAGAGGTAATCCACGTAGATATATTCATTCCCTGACTGCCGTATTCCTCAAGCAACAACTTCTTCCTTGATCTTTCCACCGTCACCTTCAGAAACGAAACGCTTGCGGCCTCTGCAAAAGTTACAAATTGGTTATGAGAATCAGTTATTACGGTCCTGTCCGATGACCAGTCCTCCAAATTGTAAACTTACCGAGTTGGAACCTGGCGAACAACTTCATCCGTCACAACGGCATGACGAAGTGCGCGGAGCACAAACCTGTCAATCAGTGCGTAGGCGGCCGGCACGTCAATGCAGATGTCCGGAAGATCTTCGAAAACTCTCAAAAACCCCTGAAATCCAAATTTTGATTAAAACCACGTGCTTTTCTCATGTATTCAATCCGGAAATCTTAAACACTTACGCTTGTCATTTGCTCAGGTGTAATGATGCAAGAGTTGGAGAGCGACTTCAGCAAACGGCAAATTTGCTCTTCCACACTATCTTGCATGGACTCCATAGCCATTACAATAGCCTGCAAGTCAACAACGAGACCTTAAACCACATTCTCTTTTCAGTCCACCACATTAAAATGCAAGTTATCTTACCTCGTAAACCAGTTCGTGGTGGAAGTGCGGAACTTCCAGCTCCCGCAAGCAGCGTGCTGCTTCAGTCGTATCTTGAGATGACAAATACTCTTCCAGCAGCATGTAAATACGCTTCGAGAGAGCCTTCACCGGCTGAGCTCCGCCACCGACTCCCCAAACGTTATGCAATCTGAGTATTGCGAGCTTGTCGATGAGCAGAACTTCAACGTGAGCCAAAGCGAGTCTGTTGGAACAATAACGTAAATTAACGTTGAAGCAGCATTTTATCAATCTAACAGAAACCCAGGAGCGACACTTACTTGGCTTCTTCATTTGTAATATGCTCTTTCATGTTCTTCAGCCGTCCATTTTGAGGGAAGCATTCATCTGCCACTGCACGCGCAATAAAGTTTCCAAGAATAGTGGGAGCATCAGGGGTATCCAGTATCAAGTCAGGGAGATTATCCAGCAAAACTTCAAAGGCTACAAGGAAAAATATAATTAAATCCAAACTCTAAAAAGTCTTGCTCCGACTTAAAACAGAATGTACCTTTGGCAATGTCTTCAGAGGCGACAACCTCTTCAGCAAGTTCTGAGATCAGTATCGAAGTCATTTCTCGATGAGATGGCTTATGGTCCATCGCAGCCTCAATAGCAATTACCACAATCTGCAATACAACACAAATCAACGATCAAAATGCATTCACTCTGCTACGCTTCATCGAAAACCCATTTTTGCATCAGAAACCTACCTTGTACTTCTTGTCACCCAAATTCATTTCGTCAAGGGCCGCGATGACCTCATGCACGTCCGCATGCTCAAAATACTCCAAGATGTTGCTTTCCACTTGTTTCTGCAAAATCATACGTTGCTAGCATTACTTTCAAGTTCATATAATTTGCATTAGAAACTTCATTTTTATAGCAATTTTCGACCTACCTGGATCTCATCATCCGTCATCTCTGGAATGATCGCTTTCAAATGAATATCGCCGTTATCTAATGACTCAGAATCGTAATTGGGGTCCTTGTAATCGAGAGAAGAATCTCCACTCAGTTCGGAGCCGTACGCTCCCCAAGTACCCTTTCCTCCAGCACCGCCTGAAATCAACAAAAGTACACATTGTAATCATGAAAAATTGTAACATATCACATTGTCCAGTCAGAATCAAGCTCCCATGCTCCAAGAATCACGCCACCATCGTCCCTACATAACCCTCAACTTTTTCCAGCACCTCGATCCCTTCGCACTGACCTACCCGAACAAGCATAATCCTACCCCGTGAATCTGTGCCTCTTCGAATGTGTAACACGCTCGTTCTCTAAATCGACAGAAACAGGTGTCCGTTTAAACAAGTATTGTTGTAACTAAGTAATTGTCTTGTATCCAGAACCTCTCCATGTTCGTCCCATGACAAAGGGCATCTGTAAACAACATCTTTCCAGCATCCTAAATTCTCCTCCCTTGTTCAAGGCCCTTTGTTGACCTCAAAATCTCAGTAGTACAGCTTGTTTCATCTCCAACGATCTGCCCCAGAAGTTTAAACCATTGATCGACCCTAGTTACACAAGTTGCTCAAGCTTCCGATTTTTCTACCGTCTAAAGCCTGAAGCAATCATTATCATCGAGCTCATCGGATTTCTGCCCCACAATTACCTCCGTCCGTCCACGTCAGTAAGACCCTCAAACAACTTTGACCAAGAAGACGAGGCTAACTAACAAAGAAACAGGTTGGTGCTGTAGTAGACGTAGGTAAACAACAACATTGGATGCATCTTTCAGATTTCAGATGGACTCTGCGGCCGTAAACAACAACTGCAATCGACTTGGACTAGACCAGCACAACCAAGTACTTTGATTATCAGAATCTTCAGACTCGTCAGAAAGACGGGTTTAACAAATAACGAGTTACGAAAAAACTATCTTCTCAGCTCATCTTGTTGCCATCCCATAACATTTATCCGACTCCCCTTCCACCACCAACTCATTTGGATTCTTCTTCCATTAAATCCAACTGGCAGCCCAAGAACGTCGTCATCAACAACACTTTCAGCCCCACACCGTGTTCAACAAGCGACGACGCGAAACTAACAACGTTAAAACCAACTCCAAAACAACAGCCAGCAGCAGCGCCAACGCTGCTGCTCCACAACTCGCTTCGCTTCCATGTGGTGGCAAGCTCTGACAACAACAAAAACATGACTCTCGGCACGTTCCGCAGCGGCAATACCAGCAGCAGCAGCGTCCGAAACATCCAAAACGAAAATCATAGAGCCAAAGATAAACTCCTATAATAAACTGCCGCCGGTGACTGCAGACTCTCACCATCCCAAACAACAACATTCAACTAAGTCAATGAAGATAAACTAACTCTTGCGTATTTCCTACATCTCTCAATTCTCAATAAACATTTGCTGCCGCTGCTAACTTTTACAAACAGTCACTCATATATATACACACAAAATTAGAGCTACAGGCCAATGCTCCTTATAATTGTTCCCTTTATGAACCTTACAATTTACTACCGAAAGCGCACACTTCGTGTAACAACAATTACTTGCATCGAGATCGTCAATCATGAATAACATCCTCAATGTTCCTGATGCACATCTTTGTTCCTTTGTCAATTTCATATTATACATTAATAGCTCAACTCAAGCTTAATAGTCCCAACACTGCCAGTTCCTTAATTCCCTTGGATCATTTTATCTCTTCTTCAACTCCATAATATCCAATGTCACCTAACCCCAACACCGGTACCTCGAACTCACTCCAGTCCATACTTTTATCAATTGCAGCAGGTCTTCAAGACTGCACACATCTTCTATCTATAGTCCACGGTGGCTTGACTTGATATCTCTTCTAGCTAATCCACAACTATCGTCTAGTCTAAGCTTCTAACGTCTCCTCAAGTATAATTCCTCAACCTACAAAGCAATCAAAAGTATCATCTAATCCAACAAGAAAATGTCCAACTCAAAACTACTACTTGTTCCAACTCACCTTTTTTGGGAAGGCCACGTCCGAACCCATTCCTCGGTTTCCTAAAGTTCTTGGAGAGCCTTCCGGACGTGATGACCGGAGCTCCACCATTGATAGCGTCTTTGGTAAGCAACTTGGACAGTCGTTTGGCTTTGCGCTTGACTCGGTCAGCAGGGGCAGCGTAGCCGTTTTCAGCGGTCACGGGCTTCTCCGGAGACTTGAATCCGTTGATGAGGCCGTTAGTTGGTCCGTTGGGACTCGCATGACCATTGGACAACTTGACCGGCGACACTCCAGCAGCGGCAGCCAAGGCCGCCAATCCTCCTCCATTGGCAAATTTAGTACCGTTTTCCATCGTTTTCAGTTTGAGCTCGGCGGATAAAAGCTTGCTTCTATCTCAACAGTCGGTGATGACGACAATAATAACAATTAAAGGTAGGTAGGTAGGTAGTAGACAGGTAATGAACACAGCTGAACGAGTTGTGGTCGCAGGTAGACGACGTCGTAATGTACTTTAAAATACTAGTCACTTGTACTATCTTGGCTGATTCTGAACAATTGCTTTGGCGGCAGTCCTCCTAAGGATTTTCTTCCAGATTTTCGCAACGTCTTGTCTTCTTCTAAGCGGTTGACACTCTGTCAGAGCGGTCGCAAATGGATCCCTTTGCAAGGTACTTCAAGGCTAAGGCTTTACCAACCTGAGTTTCGTGTTTCGCTTCGGAACAATCGGAAATCGGAGCGCTAACAGCGATTTTGTCGGTAAAATTTGCAAGCTTGGTAGCTGGAAAACAAGGGTGATGATGATGATGACAATGGGCAGCGAAATCCTCTCACACAACACACATTTTCTCTCTCTCAACACTCGCACGAACTGTTGTTGAATGCCAACCAAATCCTTCCAGCAACAGCCTTTTTACTGCAGCCGTGAGCAATTTTCTTCTCCAACCTTCTCTCAGCTTCCATCGCTCCCTCACACAACTTTTCATCATCTTTTCTCAGTATACCAGCACTCGGCATTCTTTCCCCCCTCTCAACACCACACAGCTCACCCCATCCTGCTAACACCCTCCAATGTACGCAACACACAAAACGGTCGTTCCTTGTTGTTCCCAGCCCCTCCACTCCCCGCTCCTCTCTTGCCTATTGCTTCTCCTCTTTTGCCAGAGCCGGTGTGTTTGTAAACAAAGGACCCCTCGACGGTAGCCGCCTTCCTATTGGCTGGAGCTCATCAGTCGTTCTAAACGTGAGGAGCGAGCTCCTCACCGCCAGCTGTGAGTGAGCAGGATTTATACAGCGAGACCTCTGTTGCCATGCACTCTGGCAACCTTCTCCCGCAACCTTTCTGTCCCATATGCCTCTTTTCTCCTCCAATTAATTCGTCGTCGCCTTGTCTCACTCTCCCCGTACGCACTTTTGGTTACTTTCCCTTACGTTGTCATGCTCCAGGCAAAAACATCTCCATCTTCCTGGTACACAAAACAAGTTTTGCTGCTTCTGGAGAGAAAAGAAGGAATGAGCAATTTCATCATCCTCCTCTCGTCGCCCATATATAAACATTGGTTGAGGCCTTGGCGCTAAATTTAAACTCCAGCAAATGTAAACATGCAAGCCATCCGGCAAACATTTTAAAGATAACTGACGTTAACTCGAGGCATTTAACTTATCGGCTTGATGACAGTTAGTGAAACGGCATGTACGTTAAAGGCTTTATCGGAATCCAAGTGTTTTTCAACATGACATTTGTCAGCGAGATGGTAAAAGACGGTGGAAGAAGGGAAACATATGCTGGGATCTTGGGGCTCGTGTGTGGGTTGCTGCGTATTAGGTAACTGCAATGCATATTAGTGTTGGGCTTCACGTTGCACCTGTATCAGTATCATGCCACAAGCTTTGCACTGTATCCAATATGTTATGCTTTTTTCAATCAGGTTCGAGAAGAATACAATCTGAAGGCTAGGCATACGAGCGGCTTCCAACTGGATCCCTACAAGCCCTTCAAAATTGCAATCAAGCACGACAAGGGCTCCTTGAGGTCGACAAGACGCCCCAGTCTAAAATACACTGGCTACAAATCTTGAAAATCGCAGGAAATGGCAAAACGTTCGGCTTCCATGTATTCCAGGATTGTAACGGACAATGGAGCCTTTGTCTACCCTTGGAGTACCTGGTGGTGGGGTCTTTTGGACGTTGGGTTAGTACGCGGTCGAGGTCGGGTACACAACAACCCCATCACGTTTTGTATCATTGGAATTATCGCAAAGGGGATTCAATTGATGATAGCCAGTCAGTCAGCTGTCGGCCAAGTACTCACGTAGTAAGTAACAAACAACGTAGGACTTGAAGGGGAGCCTTAGAGTCAAAATATGGAGCCCTTCCTTTGTCATCATCCGTTCCAGTAACTACTGCTGTCGATTCACTTTCTGGAACTACTCGACTCGTTACAAGAACCATCTGGACAAGTATGCATGGAATGGATGGAGCCTGTGATGATTTGTTTTCGTGCTAAACAGCTGGAACATTAAACGATACCTCAGTCAGTTCATAGACTTTCCTGGAAAGGGTCACGTTTGGGTACTTGTCAACTTTAGCAATCTTAAGGGACTACCCCCAAGAATCTCCACAGATTTCCAAGAACTCCAAGGATGGAATCTTCTATAAATGTCCAAGTTCCGCTGACTGTATACGTTTTGAATTCTTAAAACATATTGTTGACAAACGTATCCATCTCCTCGTGATTCCATAATTAGAAATTAATGTATCTTTACAGATCCTAGCTTCTCCGATGTTCAGAAATAGCTTCTCAACGAAACACATGACATTATGAAAATCCTGGATCCCATGCTATTTACTTACTACTACTGCTGCCGCTCACTCAGTGCGGGTTTTTTGTCGTCGATCCATGCTACTGCGGAGGAGGGCATTTTCGGTGTATTCAGCTCTCCAGTAGACGGTGTTTTTCCGGGTAGCTTTCATGCTATACAACGTCAAGGAAAGTTGCGTTGGCCAGTTTAAAATGCCCGTGTTCCCTATGGAAAAAGCCTTGAATTTCTCATACAATATTGCGTTTTATTCTCAAGTGTTGCGACTTTGCTTGGTTGGTTTCGCTCAAGATAAAACGCTGCAGGGAACATCCCAGCGACTACGCACCTCAGTTAAACCCACTTACTTGCAGCTCTAAAGCTCCAAATCATGCAGACGCTGATATTTGTACCGGCATTCAAAAAAGCATGTATGAAATACCTGTATTGCAGGTGGGCAACAAGTCATCATCAACTCAAGATTCAACATTGCTTTTTGAACATACTCATTACACAACGTCGCAATTTATACACGCACGTGATCCTTAGCTTTCCTCACACGCATTCCCTCACCTGACTGCCTTTGTTATTGTTTTGGCTTTTGGATGAGAAGATTCGCAAACTTGGCTTGCCTGCGAATATCTCGTCTCCTGACTACTCTGACATGTGTCTGAATGTCGGACAGTGTTGTTATTTAACTGCGTTTCTGTCTACCACATCAACTTGCATTATAGCCTCTGTCCATGTGCGTTTTATAAGCGAAGGCCGAGAGATGTTGTTTACACTTTTTGCCAATTCTGCTTACTGCAGCAGCGACATGTGCGAATTTGCGGATCAATGGGACACACACACGGCTTGGCGAAAGAGTTGACTGGGAGCAAACCATGAGCTTTTCAACCAAAACAAAGTCAGCAAGTCCAGACGCAACTCTCGCTCTCACAACAGTCTGCCTCAGAGAGCAACGATTCGCGAAAAATTTAGCAACTGCGTAAATACTTTTTGCAATGTTACAGCATAGGAAGAAGAGGGCAGACGACAAAGCTGAGGGAAAATGGCAAATGCTCTTGCTTGCTGCACTATAAGAATTCGCAAATGCCTCACATCGAAGCAGTCCTTTTTGAGTGGGCTTGCAGCGTCCTGTGTCTGCGACGCAGAAACCTGTCGTCATTAAATAACAAGAGCTGATGTGATGATATCCAAGAAATTCGACTTTTCGCTGCCCTGCCTCAAGAAACATGGAGCAAGGAAAAGAAAAGGCTTGTTCTCAGTCAGATTATATTTAAGTATAGCTTCCAACGTGGTTATCTATTTTCTTGAGCTTAAATGAGAATCCTCGTGTCATCCGACCAAATGTTATATGCGTGTGGGATCAGCAGGTTGTTGGAGGTAAACACCAGAAATAGATAAGTCTTTAGCTTTTGCTGCCTAAAGCAGCTTAAATGGTCTATATCCACACTTTGAACATTTCAACGTTGATAAAGCCATCAGACGCAAACTTGCACGTTTAATTTGATCACGTTACACTCTTCCCTGTGTTGACCTACAAGCAGAAACTAAAAATACGAATTTCAAAAAGTAACTTTTTCCCATTGCTTCAACAACATCCGCTCGCTCATCAACGATAAGATAAAGCCGGCTTGCAAATAATCCATTAAGCCGACTATTAAAAGAGGCAAGAGATCAAGAAATATATAGAAGATTCAAGATTATGTACTCGTCAAACGCTTATTATTATTATATACATTCTATTGCTCCAAGTCGTTCTAAAATTGTAACTGATGCAAGATTGATAATCCAAATATAGTTTAACAGGTATACGGTTTAATTGCGGTGTAAAAAATTGTATATGTTCGTAATTCTTATGTACTGCAACGAGAATACCGTTTGAAAACATAATATTTTGTGTTACGTGTATTTATACACGATGCGCTACGTTACGTTACGGTCTGCCGACTAGGACGCTTGGCGCTTAAAGACGCTTTTCGAGCCATCATAAAGCCAAGAATGTATCCATTTGTATTCAGATGCATTTAACTATGGCCAAGTTCCAAGTTGCGACGCAGTTTACCACCGGCTGTATATATGGAACATGTGTTTAAAAATTTTGGAAAAAAGTTGGCTTGGGCCATGTATTCGGAGGGAATTTTGAATTTAGACATTTCAAATTATTTTGGTAAATTCGCAAATTCGCAAGATGAGCGACGCAATTAAAACGTTTCAAAACTGTTAGTC
Organism: Sphaeridia pumilis; assembly: GCA_034698345.1. NCBI lineage: Eukaryota > Metazoa > Arthropoda > Collembola > Symphypleona > Sminthurididae > Sphaeridia > Sphaeridia pumilis. Next base: position 8,542 of record JAQGBJ010001345.1, on the reverse strand, counting down.
ACTTTGTCAACAAAATATGCGGTTTATGTCAGGAAGATTCAAGCTGGATAAACATATTGGCATCGTGTAAAAATATTGGAGTCTTGCATTTTGGCTTTTGTATCAAATGCATTTCTCATTTATCATGGTTAAAACGTATGTCTATTGTCGTGAGCAGATGGCAGGAATATAATATTACCACTTGCACATTTTTGTCTTCTGCTTCTTATGCAAGCCTCTCCGTTGGTATTCATGTCACTTAATGTGACTTTAATATTAGCTATCATTGTACAAAAGCGAAGAATAATGATTCACTACAACAACAGTGTGTTCTAATAGCGTCGTCTAGTTTTTTTTCAACCATAACCAGGACGAGCGATAACTTTAACTTTGTTAAGTAAGGTCAAGTAGGAGTCGTCATGTCCTGGAATTGATAACGCTATAATACTTATGATACGACAGCGGCATTTCAGCACAGGAAATTCGCAAGCCCCTAACACAACAAAAGGACGAGGAAACCATGAGGCAGGCGTTGTGCAAAAGTGTTTCCGTTCCACAACATGCATGGAGAAACCTCACGTCTACTGCGCAATAACATGTTGTTTTGGAAGCTATAGCGAATATTAAATTCGCACACATGCAGCAGCCAAAGTCAAACAGTATGCCAATTCATCCTCCATGCCCTCCATCGTAACATAATACTACAGATTCAGCGCCAGCAATTTTTTCGATAACGGCTGACGAGACAATTACGATGAGTCTAGTTGGTTTTATTAGACGGCTTCAATTGCTACCATTTATATTTGTTCTGCTGACATGGATGCGGCTTGATTATTGCACAATTGAACTCTATTAAAGAAATATGCCGGCAAGTGCCTTGAAAGAAGAAAAGTACTGACATTGCATGCCCACGAGGGAAAAAACATGGAGAAACAATGTCCGACGAAGCAAAAAATCTGAAATCTTCAGTCAGAATATTTTTTGCCATTTTTATAAAAGCCCAGTACATTTTTGTTGATGATTTGCAAAGTGCGTAATAAATATTCTTTCGACAACTGCCGGTAGTACTAAACCGGGTAAATGCAGTCCTAGCTTTTTGCTTGACCTTGACTGTAGTTGGCGAGCGAGGAAAAATATCGATATTTATCCCATGCTATTTGCTACTGCGACTCAAGTTACGCCATATAATTCGGCTCTTGCATGAATTTAGACGTGGGCCATGTTATATATATATCTATCGAAATATACATAAAGATAAAGCCGGAACCTACTGCGTAGTACCACCGAATTTTTCTAGCAGCATTTAAATGTCTCCTATAATCGCGTCTAGAGTATTTATTGTATTCTTCTGTCGGGACAACTATAGAATCGTATGAAATATTTGGATTTTCAATGCAAATGCTTCTAGATAAGAATGAAGCTTAATTATCACACTACAGCCAGTAGCCAAATAGTTAGCTGATAATTGCACACAACTGCGTTTTATATTTTGTAGTGGACAGATAAGCAGTAGTTGGAATTCTAGTAGATTTGCATTGGGTCAAATAGAAATCAACTACGTTGTTGAAACTCGTCTAAAACTAGAACAGTTTAAGCTACTATAGAATTATAGAGCGGTCGGTCACTAGAAAAATTCTAAAGGCGAAACAACCTGCCAATGCACCACCGTAATGAAAGCAAGCACAATCTGTGAACGGCTGCGGGCAGCGCCATCTCTCGGCGTCTTTTTATTATCTCTTTCCCTAACGTTGAACGTGATTGGGATAACGCCAAATATTCAAGATATAAAAACATGTTCGGGGAACCAGAGAATTTTAGGAATCCTGAAAATTTGTATCATTATTAAACGGACTTGATTGTATCACTGCCTCGTACAGATGACGCTGATGAGGACGCATAAGGCCGATGAAGTAACGGAGTTCGAACATCGTTAATGGGAAGGACCGAATCGTACCATTCGTATCCATCGGGAATTGAAAAGTACGGTGAATCCGAATAGCCGGAGAAGATACTTGGATAGTACTGTCTGTACACCAAGAAGCCAACAAATATTCCAATTATGCCGCCCACAGTGATGTCTGCAAAATTTCAACAAACTCGTCAGAAATTTGATGACTATAACTTGGATGAAATGTAAAGGAAAGTTAATGTATTTTTACTTTACCCTGCCAATGATGATGGTAGTCCATTGTACGGCTGACAGCAATCATTGTTGAGCACATGAAGGGTAGGAAAAAGAGTAAAAGCCTCCATGACTGACCTCGACCGCGGCGGTTGAAAGTGCCCAATTGGCCAGCAATGAACAGGGCGACAAAAGTCGCTGTACAGAAAGACACTGGAAAAATAAACAATCAAAAGTTGAATTTAAAGATTCTTGACGATCATATATATTAATATTTTAATATCAAAGATTTCAGAACCGTACTGGAAGAATGACCGCTTGGAAAGCTTTTGCGCCCTTCGATGATATCATCGATGTCGCCTGTACAGGGCAGGCTCGAATTGAACACCTTTTGGCCGGGGTAGCAGCGGTCGAAATAATCTGGCCTTGGACGTCCTGTTGATTAAATTTAGTAATCAAAATTACATGGATTTTTTACTACTACAAAACTAACAACAAAAATTAAATGGAATTGAAAAGTGAAGATTGGGGCTCACCAACGCTCAATTTGATTGCATTCGTCAAAAGTCCATTGAGCGGCAAGGCGAGACTGGCAGTTAGAACAGAGACTAAAAATTCTAGAAAGCTGCGCTTAATTGCAAAGAATATTAAAGCTACTCCTATGGCCGAAACGACGACAATTGCCTGCAATAATATTTTCAAGTATGTAGAGGTATAAGAAATACTTTTTTCATAAAATAGGTTTCTTAATTTTATATAATAGGCTTACATAAGCCATATCCGTAGAAACATACGGCGTCGTCATCGGATACTTGTACAGCCATTCTTCTTCCGGTTGGATCACTCGAAGAAAAGCTGGTAGTTTTTCCGTAACACTGGAACAATAAATCTTGATTGCAGATCCATTTTCTTGATTTTCAATCTAAAGCTGAAGTTTTGAGGCACTTACATAAAGACAGAAATAATTGTTATTCGAATAATCAGCTCCCACCAGAGGTACACATGGAGCTTTGGCTGGATTAGTCTCCATGTCGCCATCGTCGTCAATGGAGAAAGTCAATAGTGTGAAGAGAAAGCGATCCAAAGCTGAGGCCAAGCTCTGCCTTATAACATGGTCAATCCAAGGAGCTTTTTCAAGGTCAATTTCCAAGGGTCCAGGACTAAAACTTATTTTCCGGATTCAGTCAGCTAGACGAGAACATGGCGACAGCCGTTGTAGCGTTGCTTCTGATAACTACACAAGGAAGAAACACTTTTGTTAGTTACGACACCGACATTCTTGCGTAAAGGTAAATTGAACTTGGTATATAAATTATTGGGTTAAAGTGTTCGGAGAGAAACAAGAGTTGAACTTATGTGATATCGACTCGATGTTTACTTTTGTTGATTGGGCAAGGGAGTATCACGCCTACCACGAAATGCTCAAGAAGATTCGGAACTAGAAGTGCGCTAATCTAATCTACTTGCTCCCAGTCAGTCAGTATCGAATGCAGTCAGATGATCGAGTCTCAAAACAAGTCTTTCGTGATATAATTGTTTGTTTGTCCAATTGAATTTGTAAACAACCGTCGTTGGTCATAGCCTACAATTTCCTGATAGTTTCGACGAGCTGCGGTCACAAGTACACTTTTCCGCGGTTTTAGAGACTAGAAAGGCAGTTGAGTGGGAAACCCAGCCGGATCTGAAACGTTTGAATATCAGATTCGAGTTTGCTCATTGACTGATCTGCACTGCTCTGCGCTTACTGAATGTCATCAAAGTTTTTGTATCAGCAATCAACCACAGTCAGTCAGTCGCTTCGGTTATCTAAAGGGGAAACTGAGGGTTCGATCGATCAACGAAGAAGGCAAAAAGCAATCAAAGTAAACTTTAGTGAGGGACGAGAAATTTGATAGTTTTATATACATGAGTAGTAATTTGAACCTCTGGCGGCTTGAATTTCAAATAGAAAAATCAATTGAATTGTTGAAACTTTCGAATAATCAGGTCAAGCATATGAAAGTGTCGCTACATCTTGAAAAAAATAATTCTGGAAATTCAATATCTATCAAGATGTGGTGGTTTTGAACTGGCTTCGCTTATCTTGCTCAAAATCGAGTTCTGAAATTCGCTTATGCAATCATCAAAACTACAACAAAACCTGTAGAATAATTCGCAACCGCAATCTAGGCGAAGTTTGTCTCCTTATCAAGTGGGCGGAGCTGAAGGCAATTATTGGAGCAAGTTTTTTAACGTGATAACCGAAACGGAGAGCATGGGCCAAAATCCCATTCCAAAATCATCCTCGGGCTCTTCTCGTTTCATTGCATATATACACACGACCTTGCAACAACTAAAAAGAAAGAACGTACAGAGGCAGAACATTACGTAACGTAAAAAAACTTGACAGGTGTAACATGCGAGCCATGTGCTGCAGACTCTGACTAGACTTGGCCAATTACTCATAACTAACAACAAGTCTAAGGGCATTCAATGCACTGTTATGTAATGAACAAAAAGTCTGGATCACCCAGAGCTAGAAATTTGAAAATTTCGATTTTTAAACACTTCCGATAGGGGATAGTATTCGTCAAAATTTTGGATTTCCAAGAGCTACTGCCATTTCTGTTTCTGATTAAGCAACTAAAGCAAGGATTAAGGATACCAAAATTATTTGAGACTTTCGAAATTTCTACTGCTTTATCCTAGCCTAGTTATTATTTTGTTGTTGACAGTTTAGCGTGTACTGTGTACTCACCAATTCACCTTTCAACTTGTCGTCGTCCAGAGATGGTTATCAAAAAATGTCAATCTTGGTGGTCCAATGTCAACTTTGACCTTGTGCATGCAGTTGACACTTGACAGTTAAAAACAAACTAGTCAACACAACACTTATCATTAGCCGCTTTCACGGCAGAGCTCTTGCACCAGCCGACAGCAACCGTAAACTAGGGCAATTTCTCATTAACGAAGCCAAAGGTGTATTAATGGCAAATGTATGCCGTGTACAAAAGCGCGTCTAGTGAATACGGAAAGAGAAACTTTGAAGCTGCAGGAGATGGTTGTATATATACTGCAATATTATGTCAGCGTTATCGCTCTCATAGTTTATGACCAGTTACATAAGCGCAGCGCTACTACTTTGCGTGTTTAGCCGCCGAGCGCTGCCATTGAAACGTTCTGGGTGTTTTACATTGAGAACTCTTTGCATAGATATCCTTGGGAAAAGGGGGAAAGAATTGTTCGAATCGTGCACGTTGTTTTGGTCCGACTCATCGCAATGTGCCGTGGACATGTGCTGTTTACATATACCCGCATCATTGCATTTCAAAAGTCATAAGTACAAACTTTACTGAAAGCTAGTGAATAATTTTGAAATTGAGACGAGAAAAGTTCAAAATGGAAGACAAAGCCAAACGTGCAGCTGAGGGTAGCGAAAGTGACCCAAAACGGCTACGTCCAGACGAAGAAGGCGAAGAAGATCCTGATGACAGTGGGAGTGAAGGAGACGATTCCGTAGAAGAGTTGGATTTGGGTGAAGACGATCCAGATGAATCGGTAAGATTGCGATGAAATCGGCTAATTCTAAAGCAAAATGAGTTGAAGGAACATACTAATCATCTGGGCTTTTGAATAGGATGAAGAAGAAATGGATGACTTGATTGTCAACTTCGAAGGGTATTCGCCAGAGGAAGAAGACCTTAGTTCGGTTGAAGCGCTGGTTTCGCAATTGTACAGAGGACTTCCTGTCAGCTCTGCTTTGATAGCAAAACTGGTTGTGGACAACGACCGATTCAGCACTGTTCTTAAGGTCGGTTCGTTGAAAAACAGTTCAGGCCTGTATAAGAAAGATTGTTAGTGTTTGAACATTGATTTGATGTTGTTTCAGGATGAAGATCCGGAAGAGCAGAGCGTTTTTGGAGTGTCATCAGTAATAAACTTGACCCAACCTTATAATGACACTAACAGGGTAGGTCAAATTTGATTTTCTTAATTATTGAATCGGCAGGGCTTGATGATATGATTTCTGGCGTTTTCTCAGGACCTTTCGCTACAGTACCAAAAAATGGTTAAAGAAGGCTACCTACGGCACACGAAACGGTCTGGACCAGATGCACTGCCAGAAGTGCTCAAGAAGTTTGAGATTACTACCGAAGTCAAGCCGGATATTGTTTTCGGGCTAGTAGTAGCAGAAAAGATGGTGAATATTCCGGCACCGGCCATGTGGAAGCTATTGTATGCTTTGAAGTGAGTTTAATCTTAACAGTTTTACAGTTGAAACTTGTTTTTGAGTCTTGCTGATGCTATGATTGAATTAGGGAGGATATGAAAGATCAGCATTTGCAATACACACACTACTTGTTGATGACTAAGTTTTACAAGGTTGGACAGGAAGAAGTTCCTTATGAAGAGTACTATCAGCCTCTACAAAACGTAAGATTCTATCTAGAATGATGTAATGTATGCTGACGATGGAAGTGTCATAACGTTGTGTTCGTTCTAATTTCTTCAGGCTTCGACGTTTTCCATTGACTTCCCGCTTCCGAAAGACACCGACGTAATACCACACAACGGAGAAGAAGGAATACCCTTCCGTCGACTATTTGTCATTCCTGCTCCAGCTTTTGATCAGTGTGTTGAAGTTATGGGTTCGCAATAAATAGATTATTTTATTGACTATCACGAAAAATTTTATTGACTATCACGAAAAACTAGTTTGGTTCAAACAAGAAATAATACCAAGTTATTGAAGAAATCATTTAGGAATTCTTTTCAACTCATGGGTCAACCATATTGCTATAGAGAGTAAAACCAGTGAGCCACTTTGATGGGAAGCCGCCAGTTTGGTGGGAACATGGTGAACTAATGTGGTGATACCTAGTGCAACCTGTAGAAAAATGGCCGTCAACAACGTCATTCAAATAAGTTTAAATTGACAATACTGAACGGTTAAACTACCTGGCAAATAGCAGCAACAGCCAAAATATTCGTAGCTACTTGAGCTCTAGAAGGCAGTCTTGTACGCCGGCTCAGTAGCCAAAGGGCCATTATAGATGAAAACGTGGTGATACCCTAAACGCCAAAGAACAACACAATTAGCTTCGAAAGTGACACATCTCACTATAAGCAGTAAACTCTCTTACCAATATTCTGTGATCCAATTGTACAGTTACAGGGTTTTCAGTGAAGTTAATGTAAGCCGGTTCGAAAGCTAAAACATCGTCAGGTATCCATTTGTCTCCCATTTTTGGAAAAGAACTGTAAACAAGCCCAGCGTCCAATCCCGCGACAAAAGCACCTGCAAACGACATCGAACTCAGTTAGATCTGTTTCATTTGAATTTTCTTTCAGGAAATAGCTTTTGGCGAGTTACCTGAGATGGCAGTGAGGAACACCAACCCTTTGCAAGCATGGGCAAACCGCTTATACCTAAGAATCTCTTTGGTTCTTTGCAACACCTGAGGCGTTAACAAATTGTCCAGTGAACACCATAGGGCATAAGAGTACAGAACAAACGCTGAACCTAGATGGGCTGCAAGCCTGTATTGAGAAACGCGAGGAATGTCATTCGGACCCTGGAAGCGCTCTTCTTCAAGTCCGGATTTTACCATAAACCATCCAAGTAGACCCTAGGATCAGAGTTTAATAAAAATCAACGCTCCTTTTTTCAGTGATTCGATTTTATCCTAAATATGCAGCACATTTTGATCTTACCTGCATGGCCAGCAATGCTCCCATGAAAACGGTGCGCTTCTTCATAAGGGGTGTAAACCAACCTTTATACCAAAAAATACCAGCTGGAATGTAGAACGCTGCACCGATCAATCTTCCCCACATCCGGTGGCCGTATTCCATGTGCCATATCCATTTGAACTCCTCTAATGTTATGTGAGCATTTTTCCTGCAAACCAAACTGATTGTACAGCACTTTCGACAGCAGATTAACAAATTCAATGTTCGTCACTCACATTTTGAATTCTGGATACTGCTGGTACTTGGCAAACTCCAACTGCCATTCTTCTTGATTCATGGGGGGTCTTTCTCCAAACAGTCTCCAAGACACCATTGACAGTCCAGCTTCCGTAAGCCTTGTGACTCCACCTGCAAGCATGCAAAATCAGTATGTAATTTCAAAGTTCTTGGTAACATCAAAACATTCAGCAGTTACGGGGGACATTTACCAAGAACCACTGCGCCAAAAACCATTCCGGAACAGCCGGCGAGCCACCATCCAATGTACCTGCTGGCCCGCGATGGCACTGAAGAAGTTTCCGCTGTTGCAGCATTAATTGTTGACGCTGTTGCATTCCGTGTCAATTGCATCAACGGCTTATTCGGAAGCCGTGAAACCTTGGAGCCACCTGCGAAGCCAAATTCGCCGGGCCGAAGTAAACTCGGACAACGGCAAGCTTTGGATAGTTGTGTAGAAAACCGCAAAAGTAGACTCATTGTTGTAGTGTA
>JAQGBJ010001344.1:0-24065 GCA_034698345.1 Sphaeridia pumilis | reverse complement strand
AATTAAACTTGTGGTGGCTCTTATATCGGCCATCGATCGACATTTGTAGAAACTCGAAAAGTTATGGTCATTTCCACAGAGAATAACACGAAAATTATCGCCATAATGTTTAATGTTTATGTGTTACCGTCCGTCAAGCTCGAGAGAATACCAAAACGGTAATGCATAAGAAATGCAGGAGATTGTAATGCACTTTTAATTCACGTGTTTTTCTTTCTTAAATCTATTTTTGCACCACTGACCACAAAAAATGAAACCTCAACTGTTTATCAGCTGTTGATGAATAAAAATACCGCGTAGCCTAATTAACGTCAATTAAAACGAATTATATATAAATATAGTGAGCGTCAAGTATAATCAAAATGGCCGCGGTCAACAGTGGCGTAATTGGTTTCCTTTTGTTTCTATGGATTGCTCGTGTGGTGGCGCGCGCGGTCAATCGTCGTGATTGGGGCGCTGATTGGAAATTTGGTTCAGCATTCTGGCGCAAAGTGAGTGTGTATTTGATTGAATGGTTTTGAACGTAAAAGCCTTTGTTTATATCAATCCATGTATTATTGTCGGTCGATCGATATTCGCATCGTTACTTACTTCGTTCGCCAGAATTTTGTATATAATGGTCGAGTCTAAAAATAAGTGGAAATTTCAGCTTCACCAACCGTGAAATTGCAACTGTTGCCTGCAGACAATGCTCACGTTGTATGTATTTGAAAAGGTGTTTTTGGGGACGTTTCGCTTCAGCGTTGTTGTAGATAGGTGTGTGATAATTGCATGTTTTCAACTCACACCTGGTTTTGATTGGACAGGAAATGGCTATTTTGATGATGTTATTGGTTCGAGTTTCCGGCAATGTATCGATTCATACATTCAGCACTGAATCAGCAGCTCGATATTAATTAAGGATGAGGATGATTACTTTCTCAATCTGCTTTACTGATGTTAGTGTATAGTGTTGGTATATGTAATCCTGAAGCCTCTTTTGCTGGTGCTTGGTTTGGTTTTGGTAGCGTGCTTGTCCTCTGCTCATCAATCCATCATCAAAGACTGCTAATTTTTCCTTTTAATTTTGGCGACTTCAAATAAGGCAAATAATGAGTTTTTCGTCTCCTTAGAAATTGGTTTCATTTGACGGCGACGGTATATAACAGAATTAGCTGAGACTTGTTTGTGGCTACACAGTTGGAGTAAAGGTTCTCAGAAATTTTACTTATATTTGATCAAGTCACGTTGCTTTTTGAAGTTCAACTGTACCTCATGCAGTCTTATTATATATTAGCTCGAGCTTCGAAGCAGTTATGAACCGCGCTGGAGAATCAAGTGGGTTACACGTGCCTTTGAAAATCGTGCGGTTGAAACCGAGCTCGGTCTAAGGATATATTTCTCCATGTGCCAAAAATATTTTATACACTTGTTGCAACTGGAAATTTCAATTCAAGAAGTTAATGACGAATGGCCGTTAACACGCGCGGCTAACCACAACTAAATTAGCTACCAGTAAATGCACTGTAGCGCATTCTATGATTTGTGGTTTCTCCCAGAACGCTTCTAATGTGGTTTTTGGCACGTCTGATTTTGAAATTGATAATTTGTTGATCCTGTGTATGCAGCACAGTTGTTATTGTTAAAATTGCTATTTTTAACTCGCTAAAAGTATTGCTATGATCAATGTTCTAGATTTCCGGTGCTGATTAGCAATTAAGAAATTTTGATTACGATATTCTCAGAGACAGCTCTTGATGTGAAACTTGATTAAATTTCGGATCAAAAGATGAGAGTATCGGGTGTGCTCAAAGCCCTAACAATGTTAAATGCGGTTATTGGATTTGTTAACCAACTCAAACTCAAGCATTCAATTCAAGGTAAAAAGCAATAAAAGCGTCTCTGGCTCGGAGCTTCGTAGTCCATGACCTGGCTGCTTTTGATTCTTTTGAAATTACTTAAACTTTGGAACTCGTATATATATAACTTTTAGTTGAAACCACATGCTCGCAATTTTCAGCTAACCATCCGCAATTTTGCAGTAATTTACCAACAGTATATAACAGTAAATAATATGTTCACCGTTTTAAAAATAAACTGATTGAATAAAGACTTTTATGCCCCAAGATTAGCGTTGTTACATATTAGGGCTGGAAAAGACCGGTTCCTTGCAAAAATTCTTCCGGGTATTTCTTTTCTCACAAAATTAGTGCCGCTTGAGGGAGCTCCAGCTCCATTGAATCTTGAATTCAGCTCTTGCCAGGTTGGACAAAAGACAGCAGAAGCTAGCAAGAATGTTCTCAGTTCCCATTTGGCGCTTCAAGTTCCGGGTTCCACCTGCTCTCTTCTTCCAGCGGGTAAAAGTTGCAGCTTTCTCCGATTCCGGTTCAGAAGCCTCTGCGCTTTCACTGGAACCGGACGTCCGTTGTATTTCTTCTTGCTTCTACTTTGTTCCTTTGCACATATACACAATAAGAATCTCTTCCAGCACGTGTCACCAAGTGCTTATTAGGCAAAAGAAAATTCACACATTCAACCTTTTGCAGCAATTAAAAATCTTTTTCGCAATAAGCGTTTCCTTGTTTCGCCAATTTGATTCCCACTTTGATTCTCCTTCAATACAAAATCACTATACCTGCTTCTCGGAGCTTCAAAAATTGGATATAAGTTGATTAAAAACTACTACCCAAGTTTGTGCTTTTCAAAACACCTTATTCCAATAAACGCTCTCATACTGGCGAAAAACCCTGTGTGTGACAAACAATATCCTTCTTTGTAAAGCCTGTTCTTGGAACATAAGCTGTTCTGGAATCCGATTTCACAAAAGCTTTGACAATGGGAGTGGAACTGGAATATACTGTCACAAAGAATAAAAATCTTTCAGTCGTCTGCAACTTGGCCTGGTGAAAGGTTTGGAATTCGCTACTTCAGCTATAAGCCGGAATCTCATCAAAACTTTGTCAACGCGAAGGTAAGAGCCTGTCAATCAAACAAACATTTTTAGTTTCTTAATGTTACACAACAATCTAGAAGCTTCAAGCTATAACGTTGAGTTGAGAGGCGACGTAACACATACCGATTTGCCAACTATAAGCCGAGCCGAAATACAGTTTGAGCCCAATGTTACTGATTGATATGAGATTAAGCCCAATCTAGCGCTACAGGAAGAGTGGGCTATCGATATGGCCAGTGTAGAAAGGAGGACATAACATACGCTAGCATGATTCTATACGTTAAAAGAATTGAAGGAACCAGTCCATTCTATTTGATTGCTTGTACGACGATGAATATTTTAAATGAGCAAGTTTGTCCACTCTAGGTTCGATAGACGACGACTTCCGCAAGCTAAACAAGGCAATATATTCTCCTGTTCTCTCGAATGACCTTCCAAGTCTCGTTGTAGTTCCCTGGTTCCTACATACATTCTAGAAATCCCCGTCAAAACAACTTCTGCCATAAGAAAGCTGGCGCCCATGTTGAGCAACGTGGCGACGAGTTAGCCAATTCTGAACCACAGTCAGAACCGTTTAACGACAACTGCTCCAACTTTCCCCATCCTCCAACCCACAAAATGTCAGCTTATTCTGTGACCCCAAGAAACTATACTGTTTCGCAAAAGCAGCCTTTCAGCTTCAGCAGCTGTGCTGTAACGAAACCAAGCGAGTTGCAGGCCATACATTTCATAAGAGTTAAGCTGGTGTTGTTATATAAACTTCCAAATCCAAAGTATGTCGATGTTTTGGCGTCTGAATTGACCTCAAGGTTAAATAGCTGTCGTTTGCAGAACTATTGGAACTAAAAGCGTCTAAACAAGACCATGAGACCAGACAGTTAGACAGCTCCTCACGAACTCACTTCCTATCTGCGGAGTTCAGGCGTATTATTTCCTTTCCTGATGATATCACTTTGACAGGTACATGTCGGGAAAAATTGCTATTACTTTTGCAGTTGACACATCAAATCCATAACCGGAATGACGATGGTTGGTCGATATTGACCACCGCAGTTGATAGTGATTACCTTCTACTTTCTACAGAAAGCGGTCAAGGAATACCGCTGCTGGATTTCCAAGTGCATTCTGCTTGTAGGTTGAAGTGGTGCGGGCAAGTTTGAAGAACAAGTTATAGTCATCTTCACTCTTGAGAAATATATTTTTTAGAAACAGGGTGAAAATCGGTATTTTGAGTCTGAATGTTCATACTGAGAGTAATACGTTCTTATATAAAGGGCAAAATCTAAGGAAACAATTTTCTGCAATTGGCATGTACTATAGCCTATAGTGAACTATATATGACAAAAAAAACATGCATATGCTTTTAAAAGAAGCAGTCTAGAAACAAATTACAGATCCTGTGATGAAAGCACTTAATTAAAAAGAAGAGCTGGAAAGTTCATTGAGAATGAGACAGAGAAATTTTTTAGGCTTAAAAGACCACATGTTACTGAACGAGCAGCGCGCGCTCCGCTCTCCTTTTCTCCGCTCCGCCAGCTGCTTGCGCTGCTGCCCATGCAATAACATAGAGCCTCACGCGCCTAAAAACCTCTAAAACTTGAATAACTTTTGAAGGGGGGCCTATGGGCAGCTAAGATACATATTTTTGGAATCCCCATGACGAGATCTATCGATTGGTGTGGGTCTCGTCCAAATCGGCGTGACCTTACTGAAAAGGCTGCATTGTGAGCACCGGTGCGTGTTAAATTGGTACCAAGGGTGAAGGCGCACGTTGACCTAGCACATGGCATATTTTCACGGAAAAGTCGGCCGAAACGGAGGAACCAAGGTGGCATTAGTGGCTTGCTGGGTTGTACGTTCCTGGCTGTCTGGCCATGCAGGTTCATAGGGGCTGGTGGTGTGTGAACCGAGAAAAAGATTCCCTATGTGAAAAACGCAATCAAGTGTATGACTTATTGAGAAAGTTGCTTTTTTCTCACGGGGCAAGGACGGGAAAGCTCGTTTATGGCGGCGGTATATCTCAGCCAGCTTTGCCTCGTGTGTACAACTGTAAACCTTTGGGTTTTTGTGGTCGACTTATCTCAGTGTATATTACGTTTTTTCTGGGCGTTTATATCCGTCCGGTGGTACCTTACTCAGGACTACGGCGTCTTCAAAGAGGTACCTGCCTGCTGTCGCTCGCTGCAGCGCAGCGAAACTGACGGAGCCTCCTAGCGTGTTGGAATTCGCAGCCCGCGAAAACGTGCAACGGGAAGAAAACTTTTACCGCTCATGATGAGTTAGTGGGGCTGTGAGTGTGGCTGGCTAGAAAAGGAATTTCATATGGCGTGTAGCTTGGCAAAGAAAAACGGCTGGTGCACCTTGGAACGGATGTTGCCAAAGACCAAGCAAAAATCTCAAGCAAATAAGAAACTGCAAAAGAGAAGCTAAGCCTTTCAAAGGCTTTCAGTACAAGAAAGTTGAAGAACAAGAACCTGCTTGACTAACTTGCGTTTGAGTTTAGCTAATGAGTACGACTTGGAAACTCACTCAGGAGCTTGGCTCAACATTGGTGAAAGTCTGGTGCTGCGGTCTCCTCGCGATTTTTGTCTCGCTGGGAGATACGCATCGAAATAACCAACTTTGGCCCGCCATAAGAAACTGGAGCGAAGAAGAAGAAGATGATGCGGTGCAGATGGAGGAGACGGAGCAAGAGAAGATGGAACCAAGAGTTGATGAGCGGAAAACAGTGAAACAATTTACTTTGTACATAGTCCATAAGGAGCTCTGCTCCTGCTTCTACCAACTAGACAAGGAGCGATGAGATGCATCTCTTCCCTTTTTCTCTCTCCCAGCGTAACAAAATATAGCAGCAGCAGCATCTGTGTCGTGAAAGCAGCAAAGAAACTCCAGTGAAGCGATAGAAAAGAGATGAGAACAAGAGTGAAAATTGCAAAAGGGCAATGTATATTTGATAAAATTTCTCTCCAAGATAGGTCCGTAATTGATGCGTTAACTGGAGCCGGGAGGAAATGACGGGGTGGTATGTATATATACGGCGGTCGTAGAATGAGCGGGAGATGAGCTGGAAGCGACGGAAATGGCGCAAGAGATGGAAAATAAAGCCAACACAAAATTGGTGAGCTGGGAAACTACACCATAACGAAGGAGAAGGCGCGAAGGTGCAATGGAGTATCGGAAAGTGAATTTATTTTTTAAACGGGTGTCGTAAAACGATAGGGCCAATTCGCCCAGGTCGTGCGTTGCATTGCATCAGTGCATCGCTGCTCCAGAATCCTCTTCGCCCAAAAATCCCCACCTTCTCTCGGATCTCTCAACATAATCTCAAAATTACTCCGCCGGGCTCTTATCCCAGCTGGTTAAAAATTTAATTTTTCAGGAAGTTTTTTTTTCAAAACACGCAAGTGCGTACACACTTTTGTTTGTGAAAAATACATTCATCTCCCTCTCTGATTGCCCTTTCCATCAAGTTGATCAACTGGTGCACAGCGTTCTGGCTCCACTTTTCTTTTGCTTGAGAGACGTGAGAAAGATAAACGGCTCTTTTTCAAAAGTGCAACTCTATACTCCTTGACAACCGTCTGAAAAATAGAGAGAAAGAGAGAGGAAAGATAGAGATTTATGCTAAAAGCATGCATCAAACTTGAACAAAGAAGAGGTCAAAATATAGAGACTCACTGTATAAAATATATGCTCTTTCCCTCACAGCCTTGTTGTTCAATTCTGACTATATGAGGAAACCAGTTGGTTGATGGAGAGAAAGCACGGAAGGCTGCCAAGGGACATCACAAAACTAAGTGCCACAATCTGGAGCCCAAACCCGGAACCAGCCAACCTAAGCGAGTAACGACAACAACACACACATAGCCACGCCGAATGAACCAAAACAAGCAAAATCTCCACTATTTTTCTCATCCTGACAGCCAGCCCCGTGTTGCATTTTGTATACATAAATGACAACGTGAAAAGAAACTAGGGATTTTTAGCTCTTCCGTCTTTTTTTCAGACTTTTGAGTTTTGAGCCTTCCTCCTCTCAATTCTCAATGCTCTCAACAACAAAAGACAGTATAAGATAGATGTTGTCTTTTATATTCAAATAATAAAGTGAGTCACTTTCCAGCTTATTCTGCGAACACGAACCCAAAGAGAAAGACAATACGCACTTTGCTGCCATTGCAGTTTCCAAGAGTAAAAAACACACTTGAAAAACCTTCCGTCTCACGTTTCTAGCTCGAGGATCATAGAATCGTAGGCTGGAAATGAGTTCCGACACCGCCTTAAAATGGCTGCCACCACTAGTTTACCAGGGCGACGACAACAAGTCTTGTTGTTGACGAAGAGAGACACACGTGTACAGTGTTATCTCTCTATACAAAGTCTCCTAGAAATTCCACTATAAATTCTAGAAGCTTGCCTGCAAAAGTGCTCCAAAACTCGACAAGTATTTCGGTAAACAATCGTCAGAGAAACTCGAGAACATTTTCGAGAGAGAGAGAGATGGCGAAATATATATTGAATGTTTGCTCAACTTATCTGACGTGTGACATTATAACATGGCAATATATAGCAGCCAAAGTAACACAAAGTATATATATAATGTTTGAACAAATCAAGTCGATAGAGTTGTTGAGAATCTTGCAAAATATTCCTGCTCCACATCATCAAACCAAAAGCTCCACCCATGCATAATAATTCTACTAGTGCTCGAAAAGTAAACATTGTGAGAGGTGGAAACTTGTGTTAATTTTGAAATGAGCAAAGTACAAATTCACAGCTGTTCAAGTGACTCTTCTTGCCTCATCTTTCTTGTAGGGTACTTTGTTGTTCAATCATTAAATATTAAAGCTCTTGCGCGGATTTTAAACTTCCTCATGTTTACGTACTCAAGAACAACCCTGTACCTGAATCCACCTCCGTTTTTGCAAGCTCCGCAAACCAAAAATTTCAACATACCCAGCGCGTAAAAAAACGCCCAAAGCAACTGCTTGTTGTGACGACTGTAATGAAATTAGAGGTTGCTGAACAACTCGTACAAACTCGAGGCTATAAAAAGAGCGAGAGAGTTGAAGAATTTGCGAGTAGTCTTCGCGTAATAGTACTGTACAGTAGTGAAACTGTGACCAAGTCTTGGTAGAAAATCTTCAACTTTCTCCGCGTACTTTGAACTATATACACAGCCACAAACTGCTTTCTGGGGAAAAGTTGAGTTGCAAGAAGGGACAATGGCGTGTGGATGACTGACTGCTTCTGCTGCTATTCAGAGTTGTTGAAGAAAGAGAAAGTTGGACAACCCACTACTGCCACTACTACTACCCAGCTAAGCAACTTTTGTAACTTGGCGCCATATGCAAATTTGTACACACACAAAAGAGAAATTCACCCAACTGGACTGCAAAGAATAAAAACAAGTCCACCAAGGCCCAGCATATGGAGAAAGTAAACGAAGCGTAGCCAAGTTCCGAGGAGAGAAAGTAGCTGAGAATTTCCTGCCAAGCGTTTCGAATCGAGGCAAAAATGGAGTCATGAAAGAAGAAGAAGTAGCAAGTTCAAAAAGTACGAGCAATTCAAAGCCTTTTTAAACTTGCAAGGAGAGGGAAGGAACGAGACACACTTTTATTTTTCCTACTTGTTTGCTCCTGTTCCTGTTTGTTTCCTTGCTTACTTATGCTTGCTTGTGGAAATTTGCAGAAGCATATATCAACAGCGCAGCCTTTATACAATACGCTTCTGAAGAAGCCTTGTTGAAAAAAAGTTGGCTCAAAAATCTTACGCCCCCACACAAACATATACACATATGCTTGTTTCTTTTTCCTTTGAAAAGGAAAAGTGTGTAACTTAAAAGCCATGCAAGTTTAAATGAAATCGGGCGAAAAATTTGGAGCACAGCAGCAAGCAAACACATATATTTCATACAAGTTTTTTATATACAAAAGTCCAAATTTCCCAGATTTACTCTTTGAAAAATAAAGGAAGCCCAAGTCCAAATGAGCAAACCTGTCTTTCATATATACATCAACTTTGATATGACTGAACAAAGTGAATTTGTACCCACCCATTTCGCAATGTAAATTGCTCAAGGGAAGAAGATCAAGAGAGAGAGAGAAGAGGTAGCGGAACTGACACAAGGTTTGCAAAATTTTGTTTGCACAAAAAATGTACGTAAAATCTAGTAGGAAATGTGTTGAAATAAATGTACTATGTACTGCATACATGAAAGATTCCCGAATATGAATTCAAGCAAAGGAAATTGTGTAAGCATACATTCCAAAAACTGCATACATTGAATTTGCCTTGATGATTGTTAGCTTTGTGGAATACAAATGTGCCAAGCGAAGCTTCCAGCGAATCATCGAGTTCTTCAAGAGAGTAGCATAGATTTGACCAATGTTTCAGGAAATTGCAAGGAAATTCATGCATATCAGGAGCGCCAACTCTTCAAAAATCTGGAGCTGAAGCGCGCGGGAACTTTTAAATTCCAACAGAATTCAAACCCTGTTAACATCTATACATGTGTGTGGGGGTGGGGGCTGACCCGCACAGTTGTTTGTGGTACATCCACCAATGGTCACTCCGGGCCTTTTGTCCCCTCCCCGTCATGCATACATAGATATACACCACACTATTGCCACACATATATAATCAACTTTGTTAATATCGTGAAAAACTACTACTATATACACAGAAGACGACACATGAGGGACGCCCAGAAGACCCAAGAAGAATGGTGAAAGTTGCGGAAAGTAAAAGCCTCAACATTGTAACACCGAAAAGAGGAAACGTTTATGTTTGGTCTCGAGACGCACATAATGTGGAGTCTACAGCTCCTGGCAGTCTCGCTAAATTTCCTCCAACCTTCTCTGCCTGCACTTCGTTGGCCACACTTTCTGGTGGAAAACAAAAAGTATTCGTCGGTTTCACTGGAATTTTGTACTTCGGAGAAGCTACCATTTTGGTCCCCTTTTCGCAACAGTTTCCCACAACCGGAGTAGCAAAAGTAGTTAAGTTTTTCTTTTTTGGTACTTAAAGGGTTGGGAAATGTGTAGTGAAAGTTATGTGGAGAAAGTAACCAACTTTGTATACATATACGTATCCAGTCTGAGGGGAAAGAAGAAACGACAAGATGGGAAAAAGTTGTACTTTGATCATATGGTCGCGCTCTATGGAGTTTCGAGAGTGTAAATAATTTTATTTAATGTGGTGGAGAAAGTTGGTTCGTCCATGGTTTTGGTGAAATTCCCATTTGGGCTCCTCAGTAGCAGTTAGCAGAAGACCAACTTGAAAGATCCAAGCAAGAAACTAGTAGAAGAAAGCTGTGGCAGCAGCAGCAGTTTCTTCTTTCTCCTTCTCCTAGCGACTCTAGCGACGGCGGTAATGAAAAAGATAAAACGGGTGTTATTATTTCCGCATTAGCCGCCGAGAAATTGGAGAAAGCTTGCGAAATGGAACACGGCTATTTGTTTGCCTAGAGACGGAGCCTGTACAAGTATAAGCTTTCTATGTATCTTTGTACATTATGTAAGTCTTTGCTAGTCATCATCATCATCAAGAAAAACGTCTGTCTCATCTGCCAGAGAGATTAAGACAAGACGCTCCGGAGCCAACATAAACCGGATATGAGCATAAGTGCCGCTAACCAAGGATATCTCAAAAACCAAGAAGAGGAACATTTCGCGGATTCTCTTAGTTTTTCTGTATGTATTACATATACAGCCCAGTAATGGACTTGTTTAATCTTGTTGACAATTTAATTGTCACAGATTAAAAAAGTGGATGACTGAGCCATCAACATGACAGTCGTCGTCGCCGGAACGGAAAGGGGGGGGGAGATGAGCAAGCTGTGAGGGGGAGGGAGCGGGAGGAAGGGCGCAGTGGGTGGTTGGGGGGTCACTCAGTCAGGGAGCGCGCGAAATTCAAATGTTTGTGGAGCGTGGCGTAGTGGCGTGTTTACTGCGTAGGAGGAGGAGGAGGGAGGACCGCGCTAGCACTGACAGGAAGCTGAGGAATCTGTGGCCCATGCTGTTACTACAGTACAGTACAGAATCCAAGTTGCGGTAAAAATACTTTTCGAAACGGAAGTTCCGGAAGCGGTACAAGCAAACTGTATTTTCACTACAAAATGCGATTGCAAGAACAAGAACCTATGCGAACACACAACAGCCACCGCGCCATCGACAATACAAAAACCAGCGCCTCAGGCAATGTGAAAGGATGCGGAAGCGGAGCGAAACAGGGCGGGCACGTGGCCGTGGTCGGTTTGGGGTGGGCAGACAAATTCAACAAATATCACCCAAAAGATTTTCCCAAGAAAAGAAAGCACGCGGCGGAAGGAAATTCGAATATCTAGTTGGAAAAATTGTGGGGCGGCTCTCTCAGGGTATAATTTATGGGAAAAATAAACTGTTTGGACAAAAAAGCGAGAGAGGTTTAACTAAAAAAAGAGTCTTATTTGACGCCCGAAAGCGCGGCGCGAGTTTTGAATTGTGCGGGGGAAACCAGAGAGAGATACAGAAAAACCAAGGAAAGCAGAAGGTATTAGGATGATTGAGAGCGGGGATTTGGGAAATATGGTGGCAAGTGCATGTGTGAGGCGTTTGGGGCATTACATATCTTTGCAAGCAAGTATATACAAGTATATATACCCAAGTATGTCTGGAAGCAAATGTCAAAGTTGTTAAAGGTAATTGATGGAGATGTGAAGAGTGTGAGCGTGTGTGTGTTTTGGGAGACAAGAACTTATGCTTGGATGACTTGCGGCATGAATAATTGAAGAGGCAAAATTGAACCTACAGCAGGAAATAGCATATGGAACGAGACAGCCAAAGTCAATGAAAATGCAGTGTCAACAAAAATATAAGGGGATTTAGGATCGGAAAAATGCCAAGGCATGATCGTTCTGATGGAAGGCTGGTAGTGGAAAAAGTACATGTTATGTTTGTATGTGTGTGGGTGGATGTATATTCAATGGAGAAATAGAAGCTGGTTTTGGAGGAAATGATGGCAAATGCCCAAGGCAAGAGCTCATATAATATATAAGAATTTCAGATAAGATTGCTCAGTGAAGAAGAAAGTTTGGTATTACGCTCGAAGCAGTTATTTTCACACTTTAGGATATCAATTGGGAATTTAAATATCACGAGCTCAAAGCTACGAGAAAAGTGGAGAAAGCCAGAGAAAGTACAAGAAAATCGGAAGCCTCCTCAAGCTTCTTATCTGATGATACCATAACCATAGCAGAGCTCGCCTGCCTGGTCTCTAGACATAAGTAACGGGAATAAGTGGCGTTTAAAACGGTAACGTGTTATGTGAATGGGCCCTCGGTGCAAATTGAATGGTGTTCGACATACGCCGTGTGATAGGTACGAGGTACATGTGTGAGTGGTGGGAGTGAGGGGTAGCAGTACCACTGCAAACTTTGAATTTAGCGCCAAACCAACACTCCGCCAAGGATATCTACCTACCCAATCCGATGGACAGCAAAGGTCAAGCAAGTTCCTCTTGCCCGTCATGCGATGGCATGTCCATTCCTTTCGCATGTCTCCCTGTCTCTTAAGCTGTCTGATAGACTGTTAATGGGGCAAGATTTAAAAAGCTTTTAGCCTCCTTCTGATTTATGTGTATGCAGGCTGACACGCAAAAGACGCGCTGAGCATCGAAGCGGGAAATTCAAAAATATCCAGTGCCAAATGTTCCCAAAGAATTGGAATGAGGACGACGAGAGGAATATATCTCTCTTGAGCACTTTCCACCTCCGAATCTACACTTATTTGCAAAGTTGCAATAGTTTTTTAATGACAAAGTTTAAATTAGAAGGTTAAGTACTTTTTCTTTTGTGAAAGTTTTTGTAATTGCCGCCACGAGTTTTTTCTAGGCCAGGATGCAACAAGAGTATATGATTAACATGTGAACTAGGAGACTGGGAGAAACTAAAACGGAAGCAAGTACCGGGTAACCCTTGCGGCATGAATGGAAATTGCAGTAGAGAAACAATAGGAAATTGTACACAACTGTGCGTGTCAGGCGGCGGGGCCTACCCCGCCCGCCCAGATAAGCGGCGCAATTTCTCGCTTGTCGCAGCAGAGAACCGATTATGATGGTGTGCACAACTGGAAGCACTGCTTTTGACTACACAGAAACACAATGATATTATTATTATTATTATTCATCGCATATGGAAATCCAATGCATACAACAAGAGCGAAAACAACAAGGACGCGGACACACTATAAAGTGGCGATCGATGCCTGTTTATGTGAGGAACTCACTTTGGGAGCATGCCTGAGCAAGTGATATAAATGCAGAGACTTTGCCGCAAAACGACATATTCGCTTCAATGACCACCTAGTCAAAGTCAAATTATTATGAGCGTGAGAAGAAAGCTCAAAGAGATGAAAGCAAAACATGATTGTAATATTAAAGGTACAAGCGCGCTTATACACAAATACTCACGCGCATAAACATAAAGCGCATAAATATGCATGAGGTGCCAGATATAGCGGCCGGATAAAGTTATCGCTATTATCATGTTTACGGCCACGTTTGAGCTGCTCCTGCTGCATTGCAAGAAACTCACTGCAAACAAACAAGTTTTAGCTTGAATACCTCAGCTAGTAACGGCCAACGCCATATCCTCATACCAATGTAGATCAATGTAATTGGTCGTTGCGGACGACAAATTGGTGTCGGTTATGGCGTTCGTGTTCACAACGTGATTGTAATGTGTTCATTCGGCGCGAGATAAAAGTTGCTCGGTTGCTCGGTATTGACTCTCAGTCTCTGCAATAATCGAGTTTTCCATCCCTCGAAGAAGCAATCAAGTTTTCGTTGCATGTATTAGCTCTAGAATTACCACAGTTGTGCAAAAACCATAAAAGTTGCAGCATAACTTATCCGAGCTCGTATTAGCTCTAGAATTACCACAGTTATCCAAGTAGTAAATGAACAAAGCAAATTCTGCAAAAACGGCAAATTGTTATTGCTGACGTCTTCTCCCACCCAAACTGTAACTTGACACAATCGGAAACACTGTCGCGGGACATGACTAATGCTCAAATTGTCATCAAAATGAATGGCTATTATTCCCGCTGTTGTGTCGTGGGAAACAATTGGCTGAATATAAATTGTGTGTCTTCTTATTCTTCTTCTTGTCTTCTTCCTCTTCCCACCAAGAAGGATTCAGGGCAAGTTTTGTCTCTCTTGGAAATTGGATCTTACTGCAGCAGCGCTCCACGACGCTTGTATAAGTTTACATGGGCAAAGTTGTAACTTTGTCCAACTTTCACAAGGTTCATTAAACAACGAGTTGATTTGGTTAACAAGGAGTTGGGCGGTGAAAGGAGGAGAGAAAGTAGTCAAAACTTATGGAAGTTTATGCAAGTAGACAACGGCGACAGCGAAACTCTCTACGTGGTGACACTGTACCCTTGCTATCGGGTAGCATAGACAGAACTACCCAACTCACTCCTCAACATGTAACAAGAACCAGTAGAAACAAGTCCTCCAAGACGTTCCACTTAGTTAGTACTTGTTCATATGGTACTTTTCAACAACCAGCAGTAGACGACATAATATATGACAATGTAAAATTAGATTGAATAAGTAAAACGAACAAGGAAGTAGTCGGTGAAGAAACTACGTGGAACTCCAGCAGCAAGTACTTCTTGCAAGCCTTGTCTTCCCGCCCTGTTATCTATCCCTTGTTTCATCATTTGTAAGGCAAGATAGTGGCCCCAGTCGAAGGGAGAAAGTGAGAAAGATAGATGGGCCGGAGCAGATGTGGAAAAGGAATCTGACTGACGCTCCAGTTACTAGACACTAAGACAGATGCATGTATCTGCGAAAAGTTTTCCGTCCTCTCATACCACCACAGTACAGGGACGCTTTCGGTTTTTCTATAGAAACGTAAGTAGGAAGGAGCCTGACAGGCCCCTGCTGCTCCTTCTCCTCTAATGGAGGGAGAGGAGAGAAGAAATCAAGACAATATGCTCCGCACGTAACCGTCGCCGACAAGATTGCCTTGTCGGGAGGATTGTATGTCAACTTGGTGTGTGTCGGCGATGTTTAAATGGATTACGCGTATGTATGTTCCCTACACAACCTTCTTTGTTGATGGCTCCTCAGGACTCTTCTTAAAAGTGAAAGTGAAAGCGTGTCATCCGGGTGATAATCAACCCGCTAAGTACATACGTAAATGATGATCCTAAGAGAAAAATTACACTCTTTTACTGATAATGAGCAGCTGATTAATTGAATTCTTGAGCCTTCTTCGAAGAATTATAAGAACTGAGCTATTTTTGGAACAAGTTAAAGACATCCTTCATCTTCCAACAAAATTGGACGCCCTTCAATTTGTCCATGTTTGCAAGCAGACAAGGATTTATTTTGCGGATTCCGGAACCACGCACGTTGATCCACTGGCTGGCTGACCAACTGGTAGCTGCTTCAAGCTTAAAAAGCTTCGGCTAAAAGTTGATATAGTGTCCGAAATTGCGAGGGATGGCGTGGTGCGACAGTGCGGAAAATTTATTTCCGAAATTATAACTTTCCGCTTACCCAGCCTGAGTCTGAGTGGACACAGATGGACGTGGACAGGAAGCACGTTTTTAAGCGGATTCCATCTTCCGACCCAAGTATATATATTTTCCTGTTACAAAAAAGAAGAGCCAGAGAGAAATATCGAGAGAGAGAAGCAATTATATATTTTTAGAAGCGGATTTAATGCTCCAGCGACGGCAACGGATCTTCCATAAGTTCGAGGGACGAACTTCGACCAAGAACCGAGAAATGAGCCGCCCATGCTGAAATGCTGAAATAGCTCGTGAAGTTCGCTGTAAATCTTCAAATCCGATTTATATAGAAACGAATCAGGTGGAAGTGGAGGAGGAAGGCGAAGCGGTCAAAGAGGCGTGAAGAATTCAACTTTCGAGTTCGCTTCAAGGGTTCGTTCCAATATGACGTCAGAAGGAAAGTGTCTGAAGCTGTCGATGCAGTTGGACCATAGAAATACCTCAATTGGCGCTTCGAACTTTCGCCATAAACACGTTGGTTGCAGATGAGCAGGAGCAGGAGTAGAGTTGGTCCCTTGTCTCTGTCTAATGCAGCGTGGGTACGCATCGGAGCGGTAAATCCAACGATCGGGAAGCGATTCAAAGCCTTGTTTTTTGAATAGGGCTCCGACCGAGTCGATGTTTTGAAAAGTACATGGAGAATTTCATAGCGGCGACGGCGGCGGCATAAGTATGCGAGGAGCGAGACGCTCCTTTGACCTCACGGTTCACTGGAAGTAAGCTGGTAAAAGTTTCAAAGTTTTGGTCCACAGCCTTTGGTCTTTTGTAACGCGAGCGCGCGCTGGTATGCATAAAACATATGCAATAGCACAGCTCCATGTGTGTGTGTGTGTGTGTGTGCATGGAATGGAATGACTGCGATATGATTGCAAGTGCGTGAGCGAACAACAAAATGGAAACTGACTGAGGTTGCTTCCTGAGCTGAATAACTTATAGGAGCGGCGGGAGTTTTAAATTCAAAGGACTTCAAAGTTCCCGCCAAAATCAAGCGTGAGGTTTATCAATGCATGTATACAGTATATACATGTAACTATGTACAGTCACAGCGGTTGACGAAATGAAGTCATTTGAATCGATTACAATATCGATAACAACAACAACAACATCACGCGTTATCGACCATATACTTTGTGCTTACAAAAGAGCTTACAAATATCCGTGTACTTCATACATTCTGAACCAGAACTAGAAGTGAAGGACAATGAAAACTTTCCGAAGTCTATAACATAACAAAAGATTCAAAAGTGACGAGCCCAAATTGAACTTCGTAACACACAACAACAGCTGAGGTCGCTACTTCGGCGTCGCCCACGCACACGTGAATCTTGAATGACGGGCGATGGGGAGAAGGCAAATATTCTTCTAAAATGCCCAGACAGTAGACAGAGCCTTTGCTGAACGAAAGATGGATCATTCAAAAGTGACGTTCTTTTGTGCTATCCTAGCCGACGTTCTGACGGTCATAAAAGAAAGCTTTGCAATTTTCGCAAAGCACCCTGAAGTGAATTCAGGACAAGATAAAATGGACTCTGAAATCCATTTACAGCTACATGGAATGCATAAAATGATATAATAGAAGCTCTCCGTCGGTTGAACTTGGTTGTGGTAGTCGTTTCTCCTCTTTTGCTATACACTCAGTCAGTGGTATTTGGCTATATGAAAAATGTCCAAAAAGTATACTCAAACACAGTTGCAGAGCAGCATGGAAGGCAGTAATAAAATATGACCTTTTGGAGGTGTTGCGCCCAAAGAACATAAAACAAAAGTAGGCCACTTTCACCCTTGAAAATATATAATGTGAGCCAGTGGGAAAAAAAGTTGCAAAAAAGTCGCTGAAAAAGTAGCTACACAAAACGCTTCTTACCAACAGCCGCAGCGTTCCCTACAAACCGGTTCAACTTCACCAAGGCTTCAAGAAAAAAAGTTTCCGTGGTAAAGGACGCTTCTTTGGATTCGGACGTGAGAAAATTCAGCGTGTTTGGTAGCAGTTTTTTCCCAGTTTTTTTGCAACCTTTGCCTTTCTACAAAGTATACGTGGTGTGTGTCTGTTTGCAACTGTGCAGAGTGAAAATTTTTAGCGGAACTGAAAGTGAGTGAGCTTGTCACTCAAAATTTGAATGGCCAACAGGGAACTGACAGTTGCATGCATCAGCTGGAGGAAACAACTTGGTAAAACTGCGCAGGTAGAACCGTAAAAGACGCCAAAGGTCAGACGACGCTACTGCAAAGTACCTCGCGCACGTGCTCGGCTTTTTCTGTCAGCTCGAAGACTGCTGAAGCGTTCAAGTCGTTTGGCAAGACGTCAACCTCTTTCAAGAATAAACAAACAAATCTTGCTGCAAGCTTTATGGAGATCATTGGAATCCTGCTGTTTGTGTTTGCTTAGAAAAAGCCTGAGGATTGACCAAAGTTTCTCTCTCCTTGAAAGCTGAGCTGCTGCTGCATCAAAGTGGTTTTGGCATCGTCCCATCCCTTGTGCGTATACGTAAAAACGAAATGGCAGAGACAATAGACATTCAAGTAAATGGCGGCTGGATTGATGTGAATACCGGCTGACGTAATGGAGGAAGCGACTTCTGAAACAGCCGTGTGTTCCAGACGCGCCGAGCATTCTTTCATGAAATAGAGCTTGCCGAGAAGAAGCTCTCGCCGGGAGAAAGTTGGCCACCACCGCCAAGCAAAATTTGCCTCCTCCAAAAGTTACCTCAATCTCCTCAATATATTCCTTCTTCAAGGTACATAAAATTGTGTGTGGAAGTGCATAGCAGTTCTGGTTCTGGGAGGAACACAAGGTATATACGAGAATGGTCCAAGGTTTTGTCGGTAACGACCTTTTGAGTTGCTCTTTAGAGTTGGAGGCAATTTCGAGTGGCGTCGTTTCAACAGTCATTGGCATGACATTAATCGCGGCCCCTATCAAATTTAGGGACGTAGGCAAAAATTTTACGAGCCTACTTTCTCCAGATGCTATTCCAACTTCAGCTCCCTTCCGAATATTTCAAGAACCCTCCCGAAGTTACGCAAAAATCCAAAATAACACATACAAGCCATGTTTGTCTCTAATGGCCAGACACACGCTTTCGCCATTTTATTTCTTCAAGGTCAAATTCATGACCCTTAACGACTGCAAGTAATCACCAAGTATACAACATACACCGCCATCCATCCTCTTCGCGTGCTGGAATTGGAGACACGTGTTCTCACGAATAAAGTCTGCAGATTTTCCTATTTTGCAAAATGAGACTTTGATGGGCTTAAAGCCAACTTTTGATTCATTGTCGCATTATTACTGCATACATGTATACATATTCATGAAGAAATATTCCAGCTTATACGTGACCTTTGACCTTCTCAAATATAAACTTTGATCAGGTACTGAATGGAAATTTAATCTGATTACACGAAACTCGCATCAATACCATGTTTCATCATTCGTACAAAATCGCAAAGTTTCCTGGAATTTTCCCGCCATGCAGAAATTTGAAACCTTCCAACTCTAATGAGCTTTCCGTTTCACCAGCTGAAAAAGATTCTTTCTTGGGTAAACTCTACGTAACGGAAGCCTTGGTGAAATTCTACAATTATCATATTACTCTTACAATTAAGGAGACAGTAACGGCGCCCAGGTAACAATTTAGAGCATGCGAATTGTTGTTGATGCTCATTGAAGAACCGACTGTTATTATTATGATTATTATACACAGCTCTGCTCCAGAACGAAAATACCCCAAAGTACTTTGACTATTTGCTACAGACATTACACTGCGCGCGGACCCTGTCCCAGCACAAACACTAACGCGCCGCACTCACAAGGGAAAACCCATTCCAATTCAAAGCCATGAAAATGGCGGGAAAAGGCCATTAGGCGAAATCTGGCTACTTTTGAAACTGGAAATAGGACGCAGCTGCCGCGGATGGCAAAAGCTGTTTAAAACCATCTTGTCCAGGAAATGCGGCATGGACAAACGTTCATTGGCTACTACACTCTGCCCATGTGGATCGCATTATCGCATAACAGTAGCAGCAGCGAAATTGTATAATGACCGTTCGCCATGTTTAAAACGTACAATTTCAGATAACAAGAAGAAGGCCAATCTCCCTGAATTTCTTTTGGTACTCACTCGTTTCGTTGGTCCATTGGAATCAAGTCTTGTTACCATGTAATACAGTGCAAATAGCGCCTTAACGAGCCTTCAAAGTACCACCCAATCCGCTTACGAAGCATATCGAGGACCGAGGAGGGAGGAGCCTGCAAAGGCCATTTCGAACTTGATATTTGCCCTACTTACAATTCAAGATTACATCCATGAAAGTGTTAACTTGTTGGCGGTGGGGGGGGTGGATGGCAGCAGTTTTGAATTTTAGGATGAATTATATCGAGCTACAAATGTGGCCATCTTTTAGGATTTGCCTGTTGACGCATGTTGTTCAATTTAGCGGAATGAGTGGTCCTCTTCGCCGTTGTTGTAAGCTTTTAATGGTCGTTAATGTACTAGACACGTGTCGGTGGGGGTGAATTACAGGCTTAAGCGCCTATATAAAACCTGAACATGAGCTGGAACCCCTGCAGGGTTTGTCAAGTGCATCTCGTGCTCGCTCTCAAGTACGTGCGGGGGTGAAGGGTGTAGTAAGAGGGGGTGGTTACAGGGTGAGCTTGCTAAGAGCGCCTTGCCTGAAGACCGCAGGCTCTGGTTCTAAAGGTACTAAAGGGGCTGGGAGTTCAAATAAGAACTGAAACACCCTGTATGAGACCTCGACTGCTCGACTTCTTCGATCTTCTGCTGCAACGGCGGTGGTAATAGTGGCTATTAGTTTTAAATGTGCTTTCCGAGAGCAAACTTTGGCGGTGAAAGGGCTGTAATGGACAGGGTAAATGAAAAGTCGTGTACGTTCAAAGAGCCTTCCTGATGGACTCTTGTATTATAGTGAATACTGGAGAGCTGTTGGGAGACGCAAGATTTGCGACATGAAATTTCCATAAGAGAACAAATTTTTCATGGACCGGTCTGCAAAAGTTCCAAGGTTGTTGTGGCTCCCAAGTCCCTCAAGTTTAGCATGGAAAGAAGCTAAAAGTTTTGGAATTTCCCTGGTGAATGCATACACTTTTACTGTGGCGGGGTGTGAGAAAATAATTCAGAGTCTATACCGGAAAAACCGAACGAGTTTGCGAATACATGCAGCGTGGAAACGTAATGGAGGGGAGCAAATGAGGAAGGCAAGAAGTTTTTTAAAAAGTATATACGCGGGAAATCAGAAAGTATATATGTATGTACATATATGAAGAATCGGCCAAAGGTGCATGTCTTTCGGTTGATTTGAAGAGGGAAAAGTCGTTGATGGAAGAAGACGGAACAGGGCAAATGAATCGGAACAAGTTTTTGGAGAAATGGAACGTGTGCACCAACTTTTGAAACTTTGGCTGTGTAGAGAAAGTGGAATTATGCGTTGCTTTCTTTGCAAAGAAGAAGGCGACTGGCGACTTGTGTCGTCTGAAGGGTAAAGTATGTGGCGACATGTGACAAATTTGAAATGCATTAATTCAAATGTGGGAGGAATTTCGTGTGTGTGTGATGATCATGATGATGGCACGTGGCGACAAAGTGTCTAGTGGGGGTGGGGACGCATTTTGGAAATCGAACACCAGTGCAAGACTATGCGTTTCTGGGCAAAAGTAGATTGATTGACAGCTTTATTTCACTATAAGAGGAGAGGGAGTGAGGAACAGAAAATATGCATTTTTCAGTCCAATTTACTATAAAACATTGGCAGGAAATATTTAATAGGAGGAGGATTTTTTTACGTATTATATAAACTCGGTAGATTTTGTGAAGAAAAGCCCAATCAATGAATGGCAGAGGGAGCTAATGTAGGCAATGAAATTAACGGCGGCCGGGCCCGGCCGCCGGAGACGAAGAACAAAGACGCGGATTAGTTTGACAACTCGCCAACTAGGAGAAAAGACAAAAAGACGGAAATGAAAAGAGTTGCAAAAGGGACTCTCCGATTCATGTCCATGCGTGACTTTGTTGTCAGTCTTTGGTGGGGAGAAAGCCGAAAACTTTTACTTTGTCCGGCTCCGAAAACGGATCCTTCTTCACTCGCTTCTACTTTCTACTATTCAACTTTCACCAGCAGAAATTCTTGCCATTGTCATCCCTCACACCCATCCGTAAATATACTTTTCAAACGAAATTGTGAAACCTTTCACTGTACCCCCCACCCCCAAAAGATTTCACACGCTGTCTGTAATGCAAAAAATCCCCAAACGTTTAAAAATCCTCTTTAATTAATTGTTTACCCTGCGGCTACTTTGAAGCATGCATCTTTTGTTTAATTAGATTCCGAGAGGTCTGGCTGGCGTGGCCGCGGTCGCCAAAGTTGGGCGCACTTCTTCACATTAGCTACGCCAATTGTTACACATAATGCACCGAGCGAATTTCATTCCAACCACTTTTCGTTAGACTATATACATAGATCCAGCGAGCTCATTCCAGAAACTGAAATTTAATTAAGGCTCCGGCTCCGCTCCCCAAAAATCTGCTTTTTCCGTAGGTCTTCATGAATCGCATAGAGCTACCACTGAATTCTGAGAACTGGCGCGCTTTTCAATGGTTTCTTTCACCAGTCTTCCAAACCCATATATTTTTTTACCGCACATGTTCCTGACATTTCTGCATTTTGATATTCGAAATAGCTGAATTCTCCTGGCAACAGCACTTTCTTCTACAGTATAAAATGCATTTGTGATCCTTCTTGAAACCTCCAAAATGCTGAGCCCAAGTCACAAAAATTCGAAAAACCTCCCACAATTCAATGCACCTGGATCACATTACAAAACCTGTCTCTTCTACAAAATCAAACAGACTTCATAACCAATGGCGCGCATCTGAGTTGAAAAAGACGTTGAATTGTGCGTGAACGTGAACGTAACAAACCTCCATTCGGAGATATTCTGCCAGATAAGCTGAAATAGAGAGAAGAAACCGAAACCGAGATGAGCCAAGGGATAAGAAGAAGCCTGTGAACGATCATCTCTCACGTAAACGGTTTTTCGCATGAATCTCCTTGCTTGCATTTGATTGTGCGTAAAAGGAGATCAACTTCTCATCTTGATAACGGAACGGACGAGGTGGTAAAGTATGCACCGTTTCCGGCATGCACCAACTTATGCAACGTAATAACATTTTGATGATGACGTAGGCGCATATCTCAAGCGTGGCTCTACTAAGTTGATATTGCTGTCAAAACCCGCTGCTTCTGAATTCCCCGGATGAAACGTCAGGAAAATATGAACAAGTCCCGTCTCCGACTTCCCTCACTGACTGAGAGCCATCGCTGAATGCATTGCAAATGCAGAATGAAATTCCCTCACTGAATACACACAAAGGTAAAATATCTCAGTGACGTCTAGTGGTGGTGGTTTTGGCATCGCATCAGCCGTATACAGCATATCGACATCGGCGACGGCAGCCGAGAAGAAAAGCATGAATAATGCATGGAATTGGATTGCAGGGATCAGAAAGACGAGGAGATGAAAGATTTTGATGGTCGTGGTTTTAGGTGAGCTGTGTTGGCTGTCTAAAATAGGAATTGAATAGTGTTGAAGAGCGAGCGAACTCTCCATCTTCCATGCTTCTCTATGCATGCATTTCAACATCGACGACCGGAAGCAAAAGCTTCGAGGAACATCGAAGAGAACTTTGTCGATGCATACTTGAGAGACTTGTGAGCGAGCGACATTTGAGGTCGATTGTGAGACTGGTGGCGATGAAAAGTGTTGTGAGACTTGCGGTTGGGGCTTCAAGAACTCCTTGGAAGCCTTGGCGGGAAATTCAAAATTCCAGAAGAACTAATATCTCGATGGAGGAGAAAATGGAGAAAACGGAGGAGGAATTAGCATCATGAGGGAAACAAGAAGCATCGGCGGAACAAATTGGAAGTAATGGCTTTTTTCCGGACGGGAAAAGCATCAACGGAATTATTAAAGATGCTCGATGCATTCCATAAATTTCCACAAAGAAAACAAAGGATTCGTCCGCCGCGGCGGCACAAAATATTATGGGAATCTGTCGACTTTCTCCGTCTCTCTAGTGTAATAACAGTTGTATTCTCGCGGGCATATAAAGTATATAGGAGATTGCCGAAATGATGATCCAAAGTGCATTTCTGTACTCACAAAACTCCCAAGCCTTATTCTTCGAACCCTGGGCTTGCTTATTATCCGCCCTTTCACCAGGGGAATTCTTATAGAGCTTTGTATTAAAGCCCGGAGATCCTGGAGAAAGCAGGAAAAAGCGAGACGAAAGAGAACATTTTCCAAATTATGTGATATCATATGATACTATACTACAGACTCGAAAACCTATAAAGAGGAATTTTCAACTTTGTTTACTGTTAGCACGGGTGAAAGGGTTATGAAATTCACAAAAACTATATACAGTAATTTGTAACCCAAATCAAAAATTTCCTGGAGAAAGTTGGAGAAAGCATACTCAGTGCTGTGTTATCGATAAATAAGCCGCATTTTTGACCTTCAAAGGGGCACTTTTAAATACCTGGTAATTCCGAAA